>SJYC01101028.1:0-41119 GCA_006408675.1 Madoqua kirkii
AGAAAGTCCTTATATATGTATACTAATATGATTAAAACATCTCAAAACCTTTGCAGTTTAATTTACATCACAAATTGAGGATTAGATTTAGAATTTATATTTATAACTAAAACTCAGATGACCATTATATCTACTACTGTGGGCAGGAATCCCTTAGAAGAAATGGAGTAACCATTATGGTCAACAAAAGAGTATGAAATATAGTACTTGGATGCAATCTCAAAAATGAGAGAATGATCTCTGTACGTTTCCAAGGCAAACCATTCAATATCATGGTGATCCAAGCCTATGCCCCAACCCGTAACACTGAAGAATCATTTGAACAGTTCTATGAAGATCTACAAGACTCTTTAAAACTATCACCCCCCCCCAAAAAAAAATGCCCTTTTCATTATAGAGGACTAGAATGCAAAAATAGGTAGTCAAAAAACACCTGGAGCAACAGGCAAATATGGCCTTGGAGTACGGAATGAAACAGGGCAAGGCTAATAGAGTTTTGCCAAGAGAATGCACTGGTCACACCAAACACCCTCTTCCAACAACACAAGAGAAGACTACACATAGACATCACCAGGTGGTCAAAACCAAAATCAGATTGATTATATTATTTGCAGCCAAAGATGGAGAGCAACAAGAATGGGAGCTGACTGTGGCTCAGATCATGAACTCCTTATTGCCAAATTCAGACTTAAATTGAAGAAAATAGGGGAAATCATTAGACCATTCAGGTACGAACTAAATTAAGTCTCTTATAATTATACACTGGAAGTGAGAAATAGATTTAAGTGACTAGATCTGATAGACAGAATGCTTGATGAATTATGGACAGAGGTTTGTGACGTTGTACAGAAGACGGGAATCAAAACCACCCTCATGGAAAAGAAATGAAAAAAAGCAAAATGGCAGTGTGAGGAGGCCTTACAAATAGCTGTGAAAAGAAGAGAAGTTAAAAGCAAAGGAGAAAGGAAAATATATAAGCATCTGACTGTAGAGTTGCAAAAAAAATAGCATGGAGAGATAACAAAGCCTTCCTCAGTGATCAATGCAAAGAAATAGAGGAAATCGACAGAATGGGAAAGACTAGAGATCACTTCAAGAAAATATGAGATACCAAGGGAACATGTCATGCAAAGATGGGCTCAATAAAGGAGAGAAATGGTATGGACCTAATAGAGGCAGAAGATATTAAGAAGACGTGGCAAGAATATATAGAAAAACTGTACAAAAAGATCCTCATGATCCAGATAATCATGATGGTGCGATTACTCACCTAGAGCCAGACATCTTAGAATGTGAAGTCAAGTGGACCTTAGAAAGCACAACAACAAACAAGGCTAGAGGAGGTGATGGAATTCCAGTTGAGCTTTCTCAAATTCTGAAGGATGCTGTGAAAATGCTGCACTCAATATGACAGCAAATTTGGAAAACTCAGCAGTGGCCACAAGACTAGAAAAAGTCAGTTTTCACTTCAATTCCAAAAAAAGGCAATGCCAAAGAATGCTCAAAGTACAGCATAGTTGCACTCATCTCACACGCTAGTAAAGTAATGCTCAAAATTCTGCAGGCCAGACTTCAGCAGTACGTGAACCATGAACTTCCAGATGTTCAAGCTGGTTTTAGAAAAAGCAAAAGACCCAGAGATCAAATTGCCAACATCCACTGGATCGTGGAATAAGCAAGAGAGTTCCAGAAAAGCATCTATTTCTGCTTTACTGACTATGCAAAAGCCTTTTACTGTGTGGATCACAGTAAACTGTGGAAAATTCTGAAAGAGATGGGAATACCAGAGCACCTGACATGCCTCTTGAGAAATCTTTATGCAGGTCAGGAAGCAGCAGTAAGAACTGGACATGGAACAACAGACTGGTTCCAAATAGAAAACGTAGTACATCAAGGCTGTATATTTTCACCCTGCCTATTTAACTTACATGAAGAGTACATCATGCGAACCGCTGGGCTGAAAGAAACACAAGCTGGAATCAAGATTGCAGGGAGAAATATTAATAACCTTAGGTATGCAAATGACACCACTCTTATAGCAGAAAGTGAAGAGGAACTCAAAAGCCTCTTGATGAACGTGAAAGTGGAGAGTGAAAAGGTTGGCTTAAAGCTCAACATTCAGAAAACTAAGATCATGGCATCTGGTCCCATCACTTCATGTGGAAATAGATGGGGTAACTGTGGAAACAGTGTCAGAGTTTATTTTTCTGGACTCCAAAATCACTGCAGATGGTGACTGCAGCCGTGAAATTAAAAGACACTTACTCCTTGGAAGAAAAGTTATGACCAACCTAGATAGTATATTCAAAAGCTGAAATATTACTTTGCCAACAAAGGTCCACCTAGTCAAGGCTTTTGTTTTTCTAGTGGTTATTTATGCATGTGAGAGTTGTACTGTGAAGAAAGCTGAGTGCCAAAGAATTGGTTCTTTTGAACTGTGGTGTTGGAGAAGACTCTTGAGAATCCCTTCGACTGCATGGAAATCCAACCAGTCCATCCTAAAGGAGATCAGTTCTGGGTGTTCATTAGAAGGACTGATGCTGAAGATGAAACTCCAATACTTTGGCCACCTCATGGGAAGTGTTGACTCATTGGAGAAGACCCTGATGCTTGGAGGGATTGCGGGCAGGAAGAAAAGGGGATGACGGAGGATAACATGGCTGGATGGCATCATTGATTCAATGGACATGAGTTGGTGAGTGAACTCCAGGAGTTGGCAATGGACAGGAAGGACTGGCATGCTGTGATTCATGGGGTCGCAAAGAGTGGGACATGACTGAGCAACTGAACTGAATGAACTGACTCATTATTTAAAGACTAAGTATTCCCTATGTCTTCCTTGAAGTGATTGGACTGGATGCCATGATCTTTTTTTTCTTTTTTTTAAATGGCATCCAGTCCAATCACTTCATTGCAAATAGATGGAGAAACAAAGGAAATAGTGAAAGAATTTATTTTTGGGAGCTCCAGAATCACTGAAGATGGTACCTGCAGCAATGAAATTAAAAAATGCTTCTTCCTTAGAAGAAAAGCTTTTGTCAACCTAGGTAGCATGTTAAAAAGCAGAGACAATATTTTGCCAACAAAGGTTCATGTTGTCAAGGCCATGGTTTTTCCAGTAGTCATGTATGCATGTGAGAGTTGACTATAAAAAAAAAAGCTGAGCACTGAGGAAGCAAAGCTTTTGAACTGTTGTGTTGGAGAAGACTCTTGAGAGTCCCTTGAACTGCAAGGAGTTCCAACCAGTCCATCCTAAAGGAAATCCTTCCTTAATATTCATTAGGACTCATGCTGAAGCTGAAACTCCAATACTTTAATCACCTGATTCAAAGAACTGACTTACTAGAAAAGACTCAGATGCTGGGAAAGATTGAAGGCAGAAGGAGAAGGGAACGACAGAGATGAGATGATTGGATGGCATCACCGACTCAATGGACATGGGTTTGAGTGGACTCTGGGAGTTGGTGATGGACATGGAAACCTGTTTTGCTGCATTCCATGGGGCTGCAAAGAGTAGGACATGATTGAATGACTGAAGTCTCTTATAAAAAATTATTTCTTTTGTGAAAAAAACATTTCAAGTTGCCAAAGTAAGTTGTTTGATCGTTAAAGGAGTGAAACTGAGAAAAATTGATAACCCTTTTCCTTATTTTCATACTTAAGCATGTGTGTGAAATTGGCCACAAGTTTTTGAATGTCTGCTGTGGAGAAGTGATGATAATATTGCTTCCCCTTGAATGTAAGCAGGTCTCTATCTGCTTTGACCAATAGATAGTAGTGGAAGTGATGAATAACTTGGGAATAATTTATATTCCCAAGTCTTAAGAAATTTGCAGTCTCCATTTACTGCCTCTTGAGTCACTCACTCAAAATTTGACTGCCTAAATAGCCTAAGGAATATGGAGGGATTATGTTTGTAGAAAACTGTCAGCATCAACAGCTGAGTTCTTAGATGGTAACGAGCATCAGTGGTGGAGAAGGCAAAGGCAGCCCAGTCAGTACGCTTGCCTGGAGAACCCCATGGACAGAGGACCCTGGTAGGCTACAGTACATAGGGTCGCTAAAAGTCGAACATGACTGAGCGACTTCACTTTCACTTTTCACTTTCATGCATTGGAGAAGGCAATGGCAACCCACTCCAGTGTTTTTGCCTGGAGAATCCCAGGGACTGAGGAACCTGGTGGGCTACTGTCTATTGGGTCGTACAGAGTCAGACACGACTAACGTGACTTAGCAGCCGCAGCAGCATCAATGGTCATTCATTTGAGTGTGCAATCTTGGATATCTGATCCAGTTGAGTCTCCATATAGCGTCAGTCCTGATGGCTATCTGACTATGACCATATATGACATCCCCAGAAAGAACCATCAGAGCTAATTTAGTCAAAAAACTTATTACAGATAAACAACAAAATGTTTTTAAACTATTACATTTCAGGATTGTCCATGGTTGTTTTGCAACAATAGATAAAACATAATTTTTAAACTATACATACATATTTTATATTTTAAGTATTTTAGATTGGTTTACAAGAAAAACCTATTGTTCGCTCTAGATGAATCTTTGCTCCTACATTGAAAAATTATTGATTTTGATTTGGTTGAGAATATATTGCTACATAAGGTAGAAGAGATACTTGAGTATCAAGTTATCCCAGACAGAAAGATTTCAGAGTAGTCTAAAGAGTTATTAATTATGGAGTTGTATGTGATCAATCAGTTGTGGCTACTATGAATAAAACTTGGCTCAGTTAATAAAGAATCTGCCCGTTATGTAGAAGACCTGGGTTGGATCCCTGGTTCAGGAAGATACTCTGGAGAAGGACATGGCAACTCACTCTAGAATTCTTGCCTGGAAAATTGCTTGGACAAAGCAGCCTGGCGGACTACAATCCATGGGGTCACAAAGAGTCAGAGACAACTGAGTGACTTTCTTTCACTTTTCATGAATAAAACTAAACAAAATTGCCGAACCACAAGTGATTACATATGCAGACACTTCACCTCATAAATGATCACACAGGAAAAACCATAACACCTGTCCTGTTTATTATTGCAATCAACAGTCTAAGACTATCAAAGATAATAAAGCTATTTCTCTGATCGTTGCATTAGATAGATAGATAGATAGATGATAGATATTTATGTATGGATATGTCCACATACATTTATATATCCCCCCCACACACATTTATTAAATATAAAATTTGTGTAAATATTGAACAGAACCTTGATGAAAAAGCATGTTAGAGATGACCGGTTTTGGGCAAAACTATAATTGATATACTTAATAGACTTCTCTTTTGGGTCATAAATCAAATTTGCCAGTTCATTATAGTTATCAAGGAGTTTTTTAATTCATCTAAAATCAGTAGCTACATTTTTTCCTTGGGATATATATGTCTCATTGTTGATACAAACATAATACAAAATTTCAGTTAAAATTTCAGCCAAATCTATTTGGTAGCAATTTCACTTACAATAAAAACTACAGTTTGAAATATTTTAAAAGTCTTCATTTATTATCTATCAATTTTGTTTGTATTTTCTGGCATATCAAGGATTAAAAAATGGCTGACCATGTAAAATTAACTAAATATAACTGTGATATTATTACAGCAATGAAGTATTCTATCAGTTCAATTCAGTGCAGTTGCTCAGTCATGTCTGACTCTTTGTGACCCCATGAATCACAGCACGCCAGGCCTCCCTGTCCATCACCATCTCCTGGAGTTCTTTCAAACTCACATCCATTGAGTCGGTGATCCCATCCAGCTATTTCATCCTCTGTCATCCTCTTCTCCTCTGGCCCCCAACCCCTCCCAGCATCAGAGTATTTTCCAATGAGTCAACTTTTCACATGAGGTGGCAAAGTACTGGAGTTTCAGCTTTAGCATCATTCCTTCCAAAAAGCACCCAGGGCTGATCTTCAGAATGGACTGGTTGGATCTCCTTGCAGTCCAAGGGACTCTCAAGAGTCTTCTCCAACACCACAGTTCAAAAGCATCAGTCCTTCGGCACTCAGCTTTCTGCACAGTCCAACTTTTACATGCATACATAACCACTAGAAAAACAAGAGCCTTGTCTAGATGGACCTTTGTTGGCAGGGTAATGTCTCTGCTTTTCAATATGCTATCTAGCTAGGTCATAACTTTCCTTCCAAGGAGTAAGCATCTTTTAATTTTATGGTTGTAATCACCATCTGCAGTGATTTTAGAGCCCAAAAAGATAAAGTCTGACATCGTTTCCCCGTCTATTTCCCATGAAGTGATGGGACCAGAGGCCGTGATCTTCATTTTCTGAATAGCTCCTAAAAACTCATCTAAGATGTTTGGCCTCTTGTTTACAATTTAAGTCAATTTTAATGTGAAATATCTATTTTTAAAATTTAATGAATAATAAATGCACATACAATCTCTATTAACTCATGAAATGAATTTCCAGTTTCTTTGTCACCACATGCTAAAAATTTCACTTGTAAACTTGAGGAAATCTCTTTGTATGCTACAATATCCTGGTAAATTTATATCATTGAAAGTGTCTAGGGAATGACCAAGAAGAAAAAGGCCCTATTATTCCCTTATTTTTAGAGAGCAGAGGGCCCTAAGTAAGCCTAGAGAGGTCATGTTTGAATAGAAAAATCTTGTATTATCACTAGAATGAAAACTAACACAGAATGAGTACTCAGTTCCCTATTAGCTAACCTAGGCATAGGCTTAGTATTTTAAGAAGTGCTCAGAAGTGCTTTATCCATCTGAGGATGGATCTGCTTCAGAAAGGCATAATTTTCAGCACAGCTTTATGTCTGAGAACAAAGAGCATTGAACAAGCCAGGGAAATATTCATTCACAGTTTCAGAAAAAAAGTAGACTAACATGTACACAGCAAGTCCGTATGGCCTTGGTACTTGGGAGAAAAACATGTCAAAGGAGTATTAGCGTCAGTGCCTCAGGAAAGAGGGGTTTAATCTTAATTTTTAGCATGCACATTTCTTACTTCTGGCCAACACATCATTTTCCTTAATGATTAAATGAGATCTACAATGTATGTTTGATAGTCCATAAGTTGGCTATTTCAGTCAGCACAAAATACAAGTTAACTCATGATAGGGCAGAATAATATCCCCATACTTACCTCAATATGGGAAAAGTGATTTCATTATATCCTATCAAAGCAAAGAAATTTGTAATTTCAAATGTATTGTGTTGCTTCTTGTAATGTTTAAATGGATACAGAGCAGCTTTTAAATTATTAAATTAAAACAATAAACAATAATCCATTTGAAAGATACTATTGTTCCCTTGGCAAAGTATATGCCGAGACAAAATGCAGTATTTTTTATTTTAGCATATAATAGAATAAAATCTGTCAGTTGTCGCTTCCAGTTTTGGATAAAAATTTTCAGGTAGAAATTTCATAATTTGTTTATTTTGAGACAAATATTTCCTGTTCTTCTAGATCTGGTCACTATAAATATCCTGTCTGTTCTAGAGAGTTGTTGTTGCTGTTTTTTTCCCAAAGACAACTAAATATTAAGTGGACATAAACCAAAGAGAAATATGTTGCTACAGAATCTCTCTTGTTTTTATTTTTATTGTTCTATTCACATGTTTGTTTGTTTGTTTTTCTGTTATAAGCAGAATCAAGGTTGACAACCATTCACTTTGCTCCTGTTAAGCAGTCAGCTACCAGGCTGCCTACAAGCCTTCTGCCCTTGTAATCTGCCAATTTAAATTGAACTAACAGATGTGTAGTCTAAGTCACTTATATTTTTATTCAAGTAAAAAATTAAGATATAAATCAGGCAAATCAAAATAAATATGGATGCAGAAATCCTCATTTCATCCAAGGAAAGCTTTGTAAATTGTGTCTATGAGATGTGCAATTGCACACAATTTAAAGCAAATAAACAATAATGTCTCCTCCAAATATGAGATTCTATGACTTATAACATAAACAGTTATATGAAGAATGTCATACATTTTATCTCTATCACATCTAGCATCATATGTATATAGTAGTAAACAATAAGGGCAGACATTCTCAGTTAACCTTCAACCTTCAATGAACTTCATGTGTGAGTTTTCACTTTTTACACTGCCTCCCTGCTGCTAGAGATCTCTTTTTTCTCTTTAAAGAAAATTTTCCATCCCCTTTTTAATTATCATGCTGCTAAATTATTACTATCTTTCCAAACTCCATTCACTTCTTGATTCAGTTTCAAAACCAGGCTGGGTTAGAGGGCTTAATACTCAGGATTCAAAGACATTCAAAAGATCTATTTGGAAGTATCAAACAAATTTTTATAAGTAGCAGAAATCCAATATTGTTATTAATATTTATGCTCTATATGACAGGAAACAAGTTTTTACTTGGGAATACCAAAACTTTCTGTGAAAAAAAACTATAATGAATTTTCAGTATACAACAAATACTTATTGTATAAAATTTATTAATAAAAATGAAAACTGATCAATTACTAAATGACAAAAATAATCTTTCTTCATGGGCTTTAATTTGTCTTAACAGTTTGACTGAACATACAAATCAAAATTATGATTTCATACAAACCCATATATCATTTTCATTTGCATAACATAGTCCTTGTCTCAATTTTAATAAGAAAAGGTACTTATATAGGTTATCAATCTTCTTACAAAATCTTGTGTAGTAAGAATCTAGCTGTGTGCCAGTTGCTTTACATACTTAACTCTCACAATATTTTGTGGATGAAAAAACAGAAAATCTGACAGGAAATCATTTTCACACTGGTGTGTGTTTGCATGTGTGTGCTCAGTCACTGAGTTCCCAACTCTTTGCAACCCCATGGACTGTGGCCTGTTAGGCTCCTCTGTCCATGGAATTTTTTAGGTAAGAATACTGGAGTGGGTTGCCATTTCCTAGACCAGAGTATATTCCTGACTCAGGGAAGGGTGTGTTTCCTGCATTGTCAGGTGGATTCTTATTACTGGGCTATCTGGGAAGCCCCTCCAGTGTTAATGGCATTTTAATTCACCATTAATGACAAAGTAGGAGTCTTTGCAATATAATATTATACATGGCTTTTACATTTTCACTGTAATTCAATGACTTAAATAAGAATTTATTAACTGTACATTACAGACAAGGAAATTAATACAACCAGGCACTCTGATCTGCACATGGTCACACAGTAACATAAACTCTAAATAAGACATTAAGTTACCTAAATTTCAGTTTTTTCAATAAAGCACTGTTTTGTGTAAATTTAAGTTCTGGAATTTGCCTTGTTCCTAGTTTTAAGTTCTGCCTTTCAGCATCATTTCTTTTTGCTCTTAAAAGTTACATGTTAATTATTTTTTCCTGACAGATCAAATAAACAGAATATTCTAGATATGGAGAAAATAATGAGTAATCTAAAGCAAACATAAAAGCAAATTTCAATTTGCAAAAGTAATAGATTTAATTTGCTTAAAATAGGCCAGTGAGTGGCTTCTAGGTGAGTACTTAAGAAAGGAGAGCTAATAAAATTTAGATCGCTTTTTACACATATTTTATAGATATTTTTAATGCCATCACATGCCAATTGTGTTGCTGTACTTGTTTTACTGCACCTTAATATGTCAATAATACATAAGAATTCTTTCAAATTTAAATCATTAATAATTGACATGCCACATTGCAGTAAGCATAGAGACCTCAAAACTAAGAATAAATTAATTGATATGTGAGTTGTATTATTTTTTTAGAGATTGCCCCCTGGAAATCAAATTAATATTACCTTATCTTGTAACAAGGCATTCTGAAAACTAGTATAGATAAAATTACATTGAATTATTAATTGTGAAGACAGCCTGAGGTTAATAATGATTCTGAGCTGCTCACATTTCTGAAAGCACTTTATTCTTCTAGCCATGGCATTGCCAGAAACAATTAGTAAGTCAAGAAATGAGAAGGTAAAGTTACATGGAACTGGAATCATAATTAGCCTCTGACCTGGTTTTGTAACCAATTCATTTCTACTCTTCTGTTTTTTTTTTCTTCTGAATAATGCAAATTTGCCTTTGTCTTCTTTTCATAAATATATTTAAACATTTACTATTCAATGATGTCCTGTACCACATGGCTCTGATCCAGGGGCATCACTAATGAGAATTTAATAGTTCCTAATAGTTTGCCATTAGCCAGTTCCAGTGTCAACAGCAAGAAGAGGTTAAAGTGAATAGAAATAAATTGTCTCCTTTGCCTTCCCTTTTCAGAGAATGGGCTAAAGCAATTCATTTTACCCTGGAGGTTTGATGAGCAGAAAATTTTAATTTGTTTCTTCACAGACATCCTTTAAGGTTACAGTACAGCAAAATGCATATGATTATTTTGATCTTGACAAATAACAGATATCAGTCAGAATTTGAGGTTAAAAGGAGAAATAAATGAAACTGACCTTCGAAGAAAATTTGGTATAGAGATGAACTAGTAAGCATGGGAAAAGGATACAATTCCTTGTCCTAAAAATCTAATAATTTTTGAAAATCAATACTGCATCTTAAAAAAAAAAAAAAGCTTTGTTAGCCTACACTTAGGAACCATAGTTCTAGCTATATTCTTTAAATCATTCTATGAATTCTATGAATCATTCTATGAATCAGTGGAGGAGTGGCATTATCAAGATGGTGACATAGGTTATTCCTGACTTCAGTTCTACTCACAAAATCAACTAGCAACAACCACAGATAAGACAACACTGTGAAAAATCTCAGAACCTGAGGATAAGTCTGAAGCACTGCCCTTAACCACAAAGACTGAGAAGGACCTCAATAGAAGCACAAGAGGAAAATTTCTTCAATGATATCACCACATCTCCCCCAGAATGGCATAGTGATGTACCAAGCAGGCCCACCAGACCTACAGCTTCACCAATGGGGGGGCGGGAGAGAGAGAGAACCCAAGGTGGATATCTACTTCCTCAGCAGAGGAGAACATTTCCCAAGAGGCCCACACAGGTCTTATGTCACAGGGATCACTGAGAGAACTGAAAACACTGGGGGAGTGGAGAAGGACAGAGTCTACAGCAACCAGCCCTCATATTTCAGTGAATCCCATCCCTGCTTGCAGTGTCACCCTCACAGAGATTCTAGCTGCAGCTCTGACCATCTTCAGAGCTGATCCAGTGGCCCTATAAAGCCAAGAAAATTGGTTGCTGGCTCTGTCTGATTTGACTTCCTAGTCAACAAGCCATACTGGGTACAGAGACTACTCTGTGGCCTTACTCAAGCAAGGGAGCAAATTAGCAATGCCACCCAATTGCTAAGCACAAGCTCCAGTTCCACTGCAGATAGAAACTGGATCATAGATGACCAGCAGCTACAGAGAACATCCCTATGGCCTGTTTAGGGAGGGAGTTAAGCCAGTATCTCTGCCCAGCTTTTGAGCACATAACCTTTAGACAGGTACCAGATAGACTGAACAATGACCCCAAGCAGCCTTGGAGCCAGCCTACAGCAGCACCCAACCACAAATCCCAGTCTACAACCTCATTCAGCAGCACAGCTCACCTATAGTCCTGCCTAATTCCTGAACATAGTATGAAGTCTTATCTAGGCAAGGAGCCTAAGTCTGACCCTGTCCACTTGTGGAGTCTAGCCTGAGGCTCTACCAAAGAGAAGATCCGAATCAGTCACGCAGACCAACTGCAGAGCACAGGCCTCCAGATTCAGCCAACTGTGGGGCATAGCTAGAAAAGCCCCACTTAATAAGACAGCTTGGCCAGCAACTTTGAGCAACAAGGTCCAATGACCAACACTGAGGCAGAGCCAATGACTTATCTGACTGGAAATCTCAGCCTACAGCTCTGTCCAAATTAGGCACAGCCTGATGCCCTGACTGATTGTAGAGCACAAGCTAAGAACCTATTTTAACCATGAAGCACAGCTCATGTCTTTCCTGTACATGGAATTCAGCCAGTGGCACCATCCATTTGAGTTTTCCAAATCTACTGGCATATTGAGTGCAGCACTTTCACACCATCATCTTTCAGGATTTGAAATAGCTCAACTGGAATACCATCACCTTCACTAGCTTTGTTCATAGTGATGCTTTCTAAGGCCCACTTGACTTCATATTCCAAATAGGAAAAGGAGTACATCCAGGCTGTATATTGTCACCCTGCTTATTTAACCTAGATGCAGAGTACATCATGAGAAACGCTGGGCTGAAAGAAGCACACGCTGGAATCAAGGTTGCTGGGAGAAATATCAATAACCTCAGATATGCAGATGACACCACCCTTATGGGAGAAAGTGAAGAGGAACTAAAAAGCCTCTTAATGAAAGTGTAAGAGGAAAGTGAAAAAGTCGGCTTAAAGCTCAGCATTCAGAAAACCAAGATCATGGCATCCGGTCCCATCACTTCATGGCAAATAGATGGGGAAACAGTGGAAACAGTGTCAGACTTTGTTTTGGGGGGCTCCAAAATCACTGCAGATGGTGACTGCAGTCATGAAATTTAAAGACACTTACTGCTTAGAAGGAAAGTTATGACCAACCTAAACAGCATATTAAAAAGCAGAGACATTACTTTGCTAACAAAGGTCCGTCTAGTCTAGGCTATGGTTTTTCCAGTGGTCACATATGGATGTGAGAGTTGGACTATAAAGAAAGTTGAATGCCAAAGAATTGATGCTTTTGAACTGTGGTGTTGCAGAAGACTCTTGAGAGTCCTTTAGACTGCAAGGAGATCCAACCACTCCTTCCTAAAGGAGATCAGTCCCAGGTGTTTATTGGATGTTGAAGCTCCAATACTTTGGCCACCTGATGAGAAGAGCTGACACATTTGAAAAGACCCTGATGATGGGAAAGATTGAAGGCAAGAGAAGAAGAGGATGACAGAGGATGAGATGGTTGGATGTTATCGCTGACTCAATGAATATGGGTTTGGGTGGACTCCGGGAGTTGGTGTTGGACAGGGAAGCCTGGTGTGCTGCAGTTCATGGGATCAAAAAGAGTCGGACATGACTGAGTGACTGAACTGAACTGAACAGTGATTTTATAAAGCCCCTTCAAGTCTTTATAGTTTGGCTTTCAAATCTATGGTTTTCTAAAAATATTTTCTCCAAGTAGTTAAAGATAAATAAAATGGTATATTTAATTCAATAATTCTGTTTGCTTTAATTTTAGGTATTAGAAAACATTTTATTATGATTTTATTATAAGTTTAATAAGACCAACCTCATATAGTTATAGTAGCATGTACAATGCCATTAGATTTTCTTTTTTAAACTTTGATGCCTAGGACATTCATTCTAAATTTTTAATGCTTAACTCACTGTTTATTGTGGGCTACTACATAGTTTTAAACATACATTTAAGTTAGGCTTGACATGCGTCATTGCTATGTTTTATTCACAATTTCATGAGATTTCCTCAGAAGTCCTATAGGCTATGACAAACATTACCAACCAATTTAGTGCTCTTTGAGAGAAAGGCTCAGAGCAATTCAGCCCTGCTGAATCAGGCAAGCACAAATGATTGACTGAAGTCAACTATCACAAGAACTGTTATGGTGCATGATGAAGGTTGGCAGCCCAATGTAATCACATTAGAGAAAAGGTTAGATTATGTATTTTCAGTCTCACTTGTGTATCTGTGACTAATGCCATTGTCATTATCATTCATGAAAATGGGGAAAAATAGTCTAGATATGTCATCATGAAGGGGGAAAATAATTTAAGAAACAATTATGTATATAATTTTAAAAATAAATGTATATATTGTAAAACAGAATGTCAAGTGAATGTGGAGATAATTTTCAACAAGTACATATGTTTGTTAAAAACCTAGTATTAAACACCAGTAAACATTTTCTTACTCTAAATATTAGAAACCTCTTACTAAAACATAGGATATAAGTTAATCAATGATTAGTCTTTGAAATAAAGTTATATTTTCCCTTTAATTGTCACTATCTTTAAGTTTTAATAGCCATAAAAAAGCAAACGTATTAGTCAGTTCATCTTGTCTGACTTCAGAGAAGGCAATGGCAAGCCACTCCAGTACTCTTCCCTGGAAAGTCCCATGGATGGAGGAACCTGGTGTGCTGCAGTCCATGGGGTCACTAAGAGTCAGACATGACTGAAGCGACTAAGCACAAGCAGCTTGTCTGACTCTGCGATCTGGGACTATAGCCCACCAGGCTCTTCTGTCCATGGGATTTCTCAGGCAAGAATACTGGAGTGGCTTGCTATTCTCTTATCCAGAGGACCTTATCCCTGGACCAATCCAGGGATCAAACCCAGGTCTCCTGCATTGGAGGTGGAATGTTTACCATCTGAGCCACAGCAGAAGAGCCATAGAATGACTAAAAAATGTGTATGTGAAAATCTTTGTTGAGAAGTTAGAATTTTATATTCTAAACATATCACAAATAATTTTCATCTTGATGACAGGCCTGTAGATGGAATACATTTTATATTCTTTATGTTACAACATATGTATTTATAATATACATGTATTTATTTAATATATATTTATGTTACAACATAACTATTTTCTACTAAAAAATGGTAACATTAATACAAAATCATAAGAACATTCCAGATTAAAATTTTCTTTCTTGTTATATCCTAATACTATAAAATTCTGAGGCATGGATCTTATAACATGGAATGACTCATGGTCCATGGGTGTGAGTGCTGGGAGATAAGAAACTTTCTATGGGTTTACCAAATTTCTGTAGATCTGTGAGCAAGGCACTGACTAACCTTATATATGCGGTGGGAGGTGGGAGGGGGCTTCGGCATTGGGAGATTGTATACACCTGTGGCTGATTCATGTCAATGTATGGCAAAACCAATAAAGTATTGTAACGTAGAATAAAGTAAAAACAAACAAACAAACAAACAAATAAATAAGAATGCTTATACAGTGAACCACCTTAACAAACAGAGTTGAATAGTCCTTACTTATGGAGCAAACAGCAGATATGCTTGAAAGTGAAGTAAAAGTGCAAGTCGCTCAGTTGTGTCCAACTCTTTGAGCCCCCATGGACTTTAGTCCATGGAATTCTCCATGACAGAATACTGGTGTGAGCAGCCTTTCCCTTCTCCAGGAGATCTTCCCAACCCAGAGATCAAACCCAGGTCTCCCGCATTGCAGGCAGATTCTTTACCAGCTGAGCCACAAGAGAAGACCAAGCATACTGGAGTGGTATGCCTTCTCCAGCAGATCTTCCTGACCCAAGAATGGAAACTGGGTCTCTTGAATGGGAGGCAGATTCGTTTTATATATATATATATATATAAACTGGAGGCTAATTACTTTACAATATTATATTTGCCAACTGAGCTATCAGGGATATACTTAGTTCCCATAAAAATTCAAAGTCCAAAGCCCTCTTCCTTCCACCCATCTCACTAAATATACATATATTAACCAGCACTCTTCCCTTAGCCCTTTCAGAAATGGTACTCAAGAGATTGGTGCAAAAATACTAATACTTTGACTTTTAAAGCTGTGAGAAGTAAGCTGCCTGTTGCTCTGGGCAACAAACTATCCAATTTCTCTGATGCAGAAGTCTTACATCTTCTACTGGTGTCCACAAAACTGTGACAGGATAATTTGTCAATATGCTACTAAGTAAAATCTCAGATTATTCATAGATGTTTGCAGAGAGGAACCCCACATTGACTACTAGTTGATCCTCTCAAGTACAGTTACAATTTTATAATAATTTTGTTATTGTTAAGAATTTATAGCCCCGCATCTTTGAGTTGACCCCAGCACACACAATTCTTTGCACCATTAAGTTATGACTCATTTGAGGAGACAGGATGATTGATTCTCCTACCCTGGGGAAAACAGACTGATAGACCCCATCTCCCAGAAAAATTTATGCAGGATATCTTTTGAATTGAAAATGGTTAAGATATTGGAGACAAAAAGAAACCATTTAGTATATTAACACAAGAAGAGAGAGAGAAAAAAAGAATGAACTGCATTTTAAAATGTCTTTAATATGCCTATGAGTTGTAGTATTTTATAACCAATTTATGTAAGACAAGAGTTTTACCACTTCTTGTCAGTTTATATAATGCAATATATCCAATATATTTGTACATTGTCTTGCTATTTTATGTCATCATTCTTTTTCCATCTCTGACATATATTTCCTCCCTGAGATTAATTATTTGTATTTTATTTTCAAGCATTTCCATCAATACTAAAATAAATGTATATAATTTTTCTATATTGAAAACTCTAAAGAGTATGCTTAAAATAAGTTAACTAATAATTAAGTATTCTAGAAAAAAAATGTTGTGATACTGCTACCTTCTACTTTGTTTTATCCTATAATCTGTTTGGTATTTTATAAATAAAAATCAAAGTGCATTTAATTGACACTTTTGTTTCAGCACTCTTTTTCATTGGGAATTATATGGTACACTGATGACCCAGAGGGATGGTTCGGGGAGGGAGGAGGGAGGAGTGTTCAGAATGGGGAACACGTGTATACCTGTTGTGGATTCATGTTGATGTATTGCAAAATCAATACAATATTGTAAAGTAATAAATCTCCAATTAAAACAAATAAACATATTTAAAATAATTTAAAATTTAAAAAATACCTTCAGTGGTTATTATTATGCACCTCTCTAGTATTTATAATACAATAGTTTGCTCACTTGGTGATTATGAAAGCACTTCTTTACTTCATCTTCTATTTTTATCCTCATAAAAATAGGATCTGAGTTCACATTTTAAGGAAACACCATACTGAATATTGTTCAAAATTATATTTTATAATGAAAGATTATAGGTTTACCAGAAGCAGGAGTCTTTTCAAAAAATGTTATTAAAATATATATGGCTTATAATATATTAAATTTATGCTGCACAGCAAAGTAACTCAGTCATACATATGTATGTTTTCATGTTATTTTAATTATAGTTCATCACAGGATATTGAATATAGTTTCCTGTATTATACATCCCCCTTCGTGGATCACTGCCTTGTCATGGCAAAAGGGCTTGTGTACCTCAGTAAAGCTATGACCTATGCCTTGTAGGATCACCCAAGATGAATGAATCATAGTGAACATTTGACAAAACATGATCCACTGGAGGAGGGAATGGCAAACTACCCTAGTATAAGTACTGTAAGAACCTCATGAACTATATAAAAGGACAAAAATATATGACACTGAAAGATGAGTCCCCCAGGTCAGAAGGTATCCAATATGCTACTGAGGAAGAATGGAGAACAACTACTAAAAGCCCAAGAAATAATGAAGCAACTGGGCCAAATCAGAGACAATGCTCAGTTGTGGATGTGTCTGGTGATGAAAGTAAAATCTAATGCTGCAAAGAACAGTATTGCATAGATATCTGGAATGTTAGGTCCATGAATCAAGGTAAATTGGATGAGGTCAAGCAGGGATGGTAAGAATAAATATTAACATCTTAGAAATCAGTGAACTAAAATGTATGGGAATGAGTGAATTTAATACAGATGGCCATTCTGCTACTGTGGGCAAGAATCCCATAGAAGAAATGGTTAGCTCTTAAAAGCAACAGAAGAGTCTGAAATGCAGTACTTGAGTACAAGCTCAAAAATGACAGAATAATCTCAGTTCATTTCCAAGGCAAGACTTTCAACATCATAGGAATGTAAGTCTATGTTCCTACCCACCAATTCAAAGAAGTTGAAGTTGATCAGTTCTATGAAGACCTAGAAGACACCCTAGAACCAACGTCAAAAAAAACCAAAACAAACAAACAAACAAACAAACGATGTTCTATTCATCATTGGAAATTGGAATGCAAAAGTAGGAAGTCAAGAGGTACCTGGAGTAATAGGCAAGTTTGGCCTTGGAGGGACTTCCCTGATATTTCAGTTGGTAAAGAATCTGCCTTCAGTGCAGGAGACCTGGGTTGGGAAGATACCCTGGAGAAGAGAAAGGCTACCCACTCCGGTATTCTGGCCTGGAGAATTCCATGGACTTTATAGGCCATGGGGTCGCAAAGAGTCAGATATGACTGAGCGACTTTGGCTTTGACCTTGGAGAACAAAATGAAGCACGGTAAAAGCTAACTGAATTCTTCCAAGAGAATGCACTGATTACAGCTAACACCATTTTTCAACAATACAAAACACGACTTTACACATGGACATCACCAAATGGTCATTTAGTTCAGTTCAGTTCAGTCACTCAGTCGGTTCGACTCGGTAGAGAAGAGAAAGGCTACCCACTCCGGTATTCTGGCCTGGAGAATTCCATGGACTTTATAGGCCATGGGGTCGCAAAGAGTCAGATATGACTGAGCGACTTTGGCTTTGACCTTGGAGAACAAAATGAAGCACGGTAAAAGCTAACTGAATTCTTCCAAGAGAATGCACTGATTACAGCTAACACCATTTTTCAACAATACAAAACACGACTTTACACATGGACATCACCAAATGGTCATTTAGTTCAGTTCAGTTCAGTCACTCAGTCGTGTTCGACTCGGTGACTCCATGAATCCCAGCACGCCAGGCCTCCCTGTCCATCACCAACTCCCGGAGTTCACTCAGACTCATGTCCATCGAGTCAGTGATGGATGTGAGTCTGAGTGACTGAATCAAATTGGTTACATTCTTTCTAGTCAAAGATGGAAAGTTTGTTTATAGTCAGCAAAAACAAACCTGGAGCTGACTGTGGCTCAGATCATCAGTTTCTCACAGCAAAATTCAGGCTTAAACTAATGAAAACAGTGAAAACCACTAAGCCAGCCAGGTATGACTTGAATAAAATCCCCTATGAATATGCAGTGAAGGTAACAAATAGATTCAAGGGATTAGATCTAGTAAACAGGGAACAGAAGAACTATTGACAAGTGTTCATAACATTGTAAAGGAGGCAGTGAAGAAAACCATCTCAAAGAAAATGAAAAGCAAGATGGCAAAGTGGTTATTTGAGGAGGCTTTACAAATAGCTGAAGAAAGAAAAGAAGCAAAAAGCAAGGGGGAAAGTGAAAGGTACATCCGATAAATTCAGAGTTTTAAAGAATACCAAGGAGAGACAAGAAGGCCTTCTTCAATAAACAGTGCATGAAACTAGAAGAAAACAGTAGAATAGGAAAGACTGTAGACATCTCTTCAGAAAAATTGGAAATATCAAGGAAATATTTCATCAAAAGCTGGGCACAATAAAGGACAAAAATGGTAAAGACCTAGTAGATGCCAAAGAGATCAGAAAAATATTGGATACATGGAAAGAATACATGGAAGAACTGTACAAAAAAAGATCTTAATGAGCCGGATTACTATGATGGAATTGTCAGCCACCCAGAGCCAGACATTCTGGAGTGTGAAGTGAAGTGGGTCTTAGGAAACTCTGCTGTTTATAAAGCTAGTGGATGCAAGAGAATTTTGGTAGAGTTATTGAGAAATCTAAGGGATGATGCCATCGAGGTGTTGTATTCACTATGTCAGCAAATCTGGAAGACTCAGCAGTGGCCACAGGACTGGAAAAGTTCAATCCTCATCCCAATTCCCAAGAAAGGTACTACTAAAGAATGTTCTAGTCATCAGATAATTTCACTTGTCTCCTATTCTATTAAGCTTATACTTAAAATCTTGCATGCTGGGCTTCAGCATTATGTGGACCAAGAGCTTCCAGATGTCCAAGCTGTGTTTAGAAAAAGCAAAGGAACCAGAGAGCAAATTGTCAATGTTCTTTGGATCATAGAGAAAGCAAGGGGATTTCAGAAAAAAAAGCATCTACCTCTATTTCATTGGCTACAATGAAGCCTTTGAGGGTGGGGATCATAAAAAACTGTGGAAAGCTCTTGAACAGATATGAATACCAGACCATCTTACCTGTCTCCTGAGAAACTTGCATGTGGGTCAAGAAGCATCTTTTAGAAACCTGTATGGAAAAACTGATTGATTCAAGATTGAAAAGGGAGTATAACAGAGCTGTCTGCTGTCACTCTGCTTGATTAACTTTATTATTTTTTTAACTTTATTTTACTTTACAATACTGTATTGGTTTTGCCATACATCAACATGAATCCGCCACAGGTGTACACATGTTCCCAATCCTGAACTCCCCTCCCACCTTCCTCCCCATACCATCTCTCTGGGTCATCCCAGTGCACCAGCCCCAAGCATCTTGTATCCTGCATTGAACCTAGACTGGCAATTCATTTCTCATATGATATTATAAATGTTTCAATGCCATTCTCCCAAATCATCCCACCCTCTCCTGCTCCCAGAGTCCAAAAGTCTGTTCTATACATCTGTGTCTCTTTTGTTGTCTCCCATACAGGGTTATTATTACTATCTTTCTAAATTCCATATATATGTGTTAGTATACTGTATTGATGATTTTCTTCCTGGCTTACTTCACTCTGTATAATTGGCTTCATTAACTTATATGCTGAGCACATTATAAGAAATACCAGGTTGGATGAATTATAAGTGGGAATCAAGATAGACAGTAGAAACATCAATAACCTCAATAACCTCAGATATGTGGATAATGCCACTGTAATGCCAGAAAGAAAAGAGTAATTAAAAGGGATTCTTGATGAAGGTGAAAGAGAAAAGTGAAAGAGCTAGCTTAAAACTAAATATCAAAAAATATGAAAAACTGAGATCATGGCTTCTGGCCCTGTTATTTCATGGCAAAAAGTAGGGGAGAAGGTGGAAGTACTGGCACATATCCCCTTTCTGGACTCCAGAATCACTGCAAATGGTGACTGCAGCCATGAAATCAGAAGATGGTTGCTTCTTGGTAGGAAACTTATTACAAATCTAGACAGTGTGCTGAAAAGTAGAGACATTACTCTGCCAACAAAGGTCCATATTGTCTAGGCTATGGTCTTCCCATTGGTCATGTAAGGTTTTGAGAGATGAATTATAAAGAAGACAGGTCGCAAAATAATTAATGCCTTCAAATTGTGGTGCTGAAGACTCCTGAAAGTCACATGGGCAGCAAGGAGATTAAACCAGTCAGTCTTAAAGAAACATTATAAGAAATACAGGTTGGATGAATTATAAGTGGGAATCAAGATAGACAGTAGAAACATCAATAACCTCAATAACCTCAGATATGTGGATAATGCCACTGTAATGCCAGAAAGAAAAGAGTAATTAAAAGGGATTCTTGATGAAGGTGAAAGAGAAAAGTGAAAGAGCTAGCTTAAAACTAAATATCAAAAAATATGAAAAACTGAGATCATGGCTTCTGGCCCTGTTATTTCATGGCAAAAAGTAGGGGAGAAGGTGGAAGTACTGGCACATATCCCCTTTCTGGACTCCAGAATCACTGCAAATGGTGACTGCAGCCATGAAATCAGAAGATGGTTGCTTCTTGGTAGGAAACTTATTACAAATCTAGACAGTGTGCTGAAAAGTAGAGACATTACTCTGCCAACAAAGGTCCATATTGTCTAGGCTATGGTCTTCCCATTGGTCATGTAAGGTTTTGAGAGATGAATTATAAAGAAGACAGGTCGCAAAATAATTAATGCCTTCAAATTGTGGTGCTGAAGACTCCTGAAAGTCACATGGGCAGCAAGGAGATTAAACCAGTCAGTCTTAAAGAAAATAGATCTTGAATACCCATTGCAAGGACTGATGCGTAAGCTGAAGTTCCAGTATTTTGGTCACTTGATGTGAACAGCAAACTCATTGGAAAAGCCCTTGATGATGGGAAAGATTAGAGACAGAAGGAAAAGAGGGCATCAGAGCATGAAATGGCTGGATGGCATCACTGATGGAATGGACATGAACTTGGACAAACTTTGGTAGATGGTGAAGAACTGTGAGGCCTGGCATGTTACAGACCTTAGGACTGCAAAGAGTCAGACACGACTGGGTAACCAAACAACAGCAACAACTATATGATAGGATTCTGTTGTATATCCTTCCTATATATAACAGTAAAATCTTTATTGATAGTCAAATGATAATTTGTGTTGCTTATTCTTGAAATAATTAGAATAATAGATTATTTTTACAGCAATGTTACAAATGAAGGGAGATTTCTTATTTTTCCTTCTGTTAATTTTTTTCCTTAACTAAGAGTTTTGATTGATTTCTTGATAAAGAAGAGGTGAATTGTGATAACCACAGATCACTGCCATTTAAAACAGAATTTCTGACTTTAGGCTAAAAGTTCCTTTGAAGTGACACGTTTCCAAAATGATTTCTATTGCTCTCTGTTACCTTTACCTAAGGCTTCCTCAGTGGCTCAGCAGTAAATAATTTGCCTCCAGTGGAGAAGCTACACAATATGTTTGTTTGACTCTGGGCCAGGAAGATCCCCTGGAGGATGGTGTGAAAATCCACTCCAGTATTCTTGTCTGAAAAATCCCATGGACACAGAAGCCTGATGGGTACAGTCCATAGGGTCAGAAGAGTAGGACATGTCTGAAGTTACTCAGCAAGCACATTTACCTGAAAGTTATGATACTGACATTAAAAAGTGCTGCATTGAATGGTGGGTTAAGTGAGAGTCGGTAAGTTGGAGCAAGTACTAAAAAAAGTGAGGGACACAGTCCCCTCACTAGTCATTCATACACTTTGTAAGGTAAGCTGAAATACAGAAATATAGCACACCTTGAGTGACAGGTGCGGTAGCAAAAGTAGTATCAATGCCAATAAAGCACAGTGGAGGGGGTGGTTAACTATTTGCACAGTGAAAAATAAAGACAGGTCCAGGCAATGAAATAAGCATGGACAGGAATGAAAGAGCATGGATGTTTAGGGAAATGAAAAGCCCACTTTGCCTGGAACACCAACTGAAGATCCAGAGAAAAATGGAGAAGAAACTTATACAATGTGTAAAAATGAATCCAGAGTGAATCACAAATGGATGCATATAATTCTAACTTTACTGATAGAATTAATATTATTGATGGAATTAATAGATAATATAATAATTAATGATAGCCAGAACTAATAGATAGCATAAATAACTCCTATAAATAACATGCAAACCAAAAGCCACCTGGTTAGTAAAAGGAACAATACATATTAAGGCAATTCTCAAAAGAGGAAGCCAAAATAATAAAAAAAAAAAACATATCATAAGAAGTTTAATATTGCTATTCACAGAGAAAATAACAATAAAATTGACTATAGATTCAGCCTTGTAGAAACATGAATGCCTAATAACACCTGTAGTACTTGGAAGAAATCTCAAATGACAAAATGATCTCTGTTCATTTCCGAGGCAAGTCATTCAATATCACAGTAATTCAAGTCTCTGCCAGACCAGTAATGCTGAAGAAGGTGAAGATGAATGGTTATTTGAAGGCCTGCAAGACATTTTAGAACTAACACACCCCTCCCAAAAAAAAAATATGTCATTTTCATTATAGAGGACGGGAATGCAAAAGTAGAAAATCAAGAAACACCTGGAGTAACAGGCAAATTTGGCCTAGGAGTACAGAATGAAGTTAGGAAAAGGCTAATAGAGTTTTGCCAAGAGAATGCACAGGTCATAGCAAGTACCCTCTTCTAACAACAGAAGAGAAGACTCTACATATGGACATCACACAATGGCCAACACTGAAATCAGATTGATTATATTCTTTGCAGCCAAAGATGGAGAAGCTCTGTACAGGCAGCAAAAAAAAAAAAAAAGATTGGGAGCTGACTGTGCTTCAGATCATGAACTCCTTATTGCCAAATTCAGACTTAAGTTGAAGAAAGTGGGGAAAATTACTAGACCATTCAGGTATGACCTACAGCAAATTCCTTATGATTATATAGTGAAATTGAGAAACAGATTTAAGGGACTAGATTTGATAGACAGAGTGCCTGATGAACTATGGTCAGAGGTTCATGACATTGTACAGGTGACAGGGATTAAGACAACCCCAAGGAAAATAAATGTAAAACAGCAAAGTGGCTGTCTGAAGAGGCCTTACAAATAGCTGTGAAAAGCAGAGAATCAAAAAGCAAAGGGGAAATGGAAAAAATATAAGCATCTGAATGCAGAATTCCAAAGAATAGCAAGGAGAAATAAGAAAGCCTTCCTCGGTGATCAATGCAAACAAATAGAGGAAAACAATAGAAAGGGAAAGACGAAATCTATTTTAAAAAATAGAGATACCAAGGAAACATGTCATGCAAAGATAGGCTCAATAAAGTACAGAAATAATATGGACCTAACAGAAGCAGAAGATATTAAAAAGAGATGACAAGAATACACAGAAGAACTGTACAAAATAAATAAATAAAGATCTTCATGGCCCAGATAATCAAGATGCTGTGATCTCTCACCTAGATCCAGACATCCTGGAATGTGAAGTCAAGTGGGCCAGAGAAAGCATCACTAAGATCAAAGTTAGTAGAGGTGGTGGAATTCCAGTTGAGCTATTCCAAATCCTAAAAGAAGATGTTATGAAAGGGCTGCAATCAATAGATCAGCAATGGAAAACTCAGCAATGGGCACAGGACTGAAAAAGAAGTTTTCATTCCAATCTCAAAGAAAGGCAATGCCAAAGAAAGATCAAACTTACCACACATCCTAGTGCATTCATCTCACATCCTAGTAAAGAAAAGCTCAAAATTCTCCACGCCAAGCTTATAGCAATGCAGAGACTGTGAACTTCCATATGTTCAAGCTGGTTTTTAAAAAGGCAGAGGAACCAGAAATTGCTAACATAAGTTGGGTCATCAAAAAAGAAAGAAAATTCCAGAAAATCATCTATTTCTGGTTTATTGACTATGCCAAAGACTTTGACTATGTGTATCACAATAAACTGTGGAAAATTCTGAAAGAGATGGGAATACCAGACCACCTGCCCTGCCTCTTGAAAATCTGTATGCAGATCAAGAAGCAACAAGTAGAGCTGAACATGGAACAAGAGACTGGTTCCAAATAGAAAAAGGAGTATGTGAAGGATATATATTGTCACCCTGCTTATTTAACTTATATGCAGTGTACATCATGAGAAACTCTGGGCTGGAAGGAGAAGGAAGCTGGAATGAAGGTTGCTGGGAGAAATATCAATAACCTCAGATATGCAGATGACACCACACATATGGCAGAAAGTGAAGAAGAATTAAAGAGCCTCTTGATGAAAGTGAAAGAGGAGACTGGAAAAGTTGGCCTTAAGCTCAACATTCAGAAAACTAAAATCATGGCATCCAGTCTCATCACTTCATGACAAATAGATAGCGAAACACTGGAAAGAGTGGCTGACTTTATTTTCTTTCTGGGCTCCAAAATCACTGCAGATGGTGACTGCAGCCATGAAAAAAAATTTTTTTAATTACTCTTTGGAAGGAAAGTTATTAGCAACTTAGACAGCATATTAAAAAGCAGAGACACTACTTTGCCAATAAAAGTTGATCTAGTCAAGGCTATGGTTTTTCCAGTGGTCATGTATGGATGTGAGAGTTGAACTATAAAGAAAGCTGACTGCTGAAGAATTGATGCTTTTAAACTGTGGTGTTGGAGGAGACATAAGAGTATTGAACTGCAAGGAGATCCAACCAGTCCATCCTAAAGGAGATCAGCACTGGATGTTCATTGGAAGGACTGACATTGAAGCTGAAACTCCAATACTTTGGCCATCTGATGCAAAGGGCTGACTCATTTGAAAACACTCTGATGCTGGGAAAGATTGAGGGCAGGAGGAGAAGGGGATGACAGAGGATGAGATTGTTGGATGGCATCACCAACTCGATGGACATGGGTTTTGGTGGATTTCTGAAGTTGGTGATAGACAGGGAGGCCTGGTGTGCTGTGGTTCATGGGACCACAAAGAATCCTACAAGACTGAGCAACTGAATTGAACCAAAGTGATGATGAATATTTAAAAACATGAATGAAAAAGATCCACTAGCCACCTCTCGAGAGGTGGCTTCTTTTAGAAAATAAATGATGGAAGGAGTGTAGTATTTTTGTAGAAATGGAATATAAAGGAGGCTTAAGCAATTGCACCCAATGAATTATACAATTCTTAAAAATGTTCAAATGAAACATTAGTATTTACTGAATATTGGCAGCATCAGGCTTTATAATTTTTAAAATCAGTTTGTTTTGAAATATTTTTTATACTGTAAAATATAAAAGTAGAGATAAAATAAAAATGAAAGTGAAAGCTCTGGGTTGACTTTTAGCTCTGGTAATAAATTTAATAGGATTTTAGGCATGGTATTAGAAGAACGGTATATTTGAGCAATGACATATTTGAAGCATTTTCAAATTTAAATGATCATAACTAAGCTTGGTAAGAATATAATATTGGATACACCAGGAAGTACATTCAGCACTTTACATATATTATCTCATTTATCTCATAGCAATCATCATGAAGAATGAGGCAGTTTCTACTATAATTCTCTTCTATACAACTGAAAAACCAGAAAAATACTTAACCTAAAAACATTAAATATTTTGTCCAAGATCATATTATCTGGTGATGGGCCAAACTGGGATGCAATAAGCCCAGTGAATACAATACCATAGACTGTATTCTGAACCATCAGGACAACCTCTATAGACATTAATAAGGGGAAAAAAATTATCTGTGTACATCAGAAAACTCCTGCTTGTTACTTAATACGCACCTCAATATCTCAGTTTTGCAGATAAAGTCAATGAGCTTAACTTTCAACATAGATTTTATGAAACTTAAAAGTACAAATACTTATGAATATAAAATATCTAGTGTCAACTGAAAAATAAACACATTCTGTAGGATCTGTGAGTTTAAATAGTGTGTGTGTGTGTGTGTGTGTGTGTGTGTGTGTGTGTGAGTTTAAATTTTAATCAGGGTCTTTCTGCAGACTACAGCCTGGAAAACAGCTTCTCAGATAGCTCTGAAGAACTGCTCCAAACAGGTAGGGAGGGAAGTATATAAATCTATATCTATATCTATATATCTATTTCTATATATATCAGTTCAGTTCAGTTCAGTCGCTCAGTCATGTCCGACTTTTTGTGAACCCATGAATCGCAGCACGCCAGGGCAACCTGTTAGGCACCATCTCCTGGAGTTCACTCTGACTCACGTTCATCGAATCTGTGATGCCATCCAGCCATCTCATCCTCAGTCGTCCCTTTCTCTTCCTGCCCCCAATCCCTCCCACAATCAGAGTTTTTTCCAGTGAGTCAACTCTTCTCATGAGGTGGCCAAAGTACTGGAGTTTCAGCTTTAGCATCATTCCTTCCAAAGAAATCCCAGGGTTGATCTCCTTCAGAATGGACTGGTTGGATCTCCTTCAGAATGGACTGGTTGGATCTCCTTGCAGTCCAAGGGACTCTTAAGAGTCTTCTCCAACATCAGAATTCAAAAGCATCAATTCTTCGGTGCTCAGTCTTCTTCACAGTTCAACTCTCACATCCATACGTGATCACAGGAAAAACCATAGCCTTAACTAGAGGGCACTTAGTCTGCAAAGTAATGTCTCTGCTTTTGAATATACTATCTAGGTTGGTCCTTTCTTCCAAGGACTAAGCATCTTTTAATTGCATGGGTGCAGTCACCATCAGCAGAGATTCTGGAGCCAACAACAAAAAAAATCTGACACTGTTACCACTGTTTCCCATCTACTTCCCATGAAATGACAGGACCAGATGCCATGATCGTCGTTTTCTGAATGTTGAGCGTTAGGCCAACTTTTTCGCTCTCCTCTTTCACTTTCATCAAGAGGCTTTTTAGCTCCTCTTCACATTCTGCCATAAGGGTAGTGTCATCTGCATATCTGAAGTTATTGATATTTCTCTTGGCAATCTTGATTCCAGCTTGTGTTTCTCCCAGTCCAGCGTTTCTCATGATGTACTCTGCATAGAAGTTAAATAAGCAGGGTGACAATATACAGCGTTGACGTACCTCTTTTCCTATTTGGAACCAGTCTGTCGTTCCATGTCCAGTTCTAACTGTAGTTTCCTGACCTGCATACAGATTTCTCAAGAGGCAGGTCAGGTGGTCTGGTATTCCCATCTCTCTCAGAATTTTCCACAGTTTATTGTGATCCACATAGTCAAAGGCTTTGGCATAGTCAATAAAGCAGAAATAAATGTTTTTCTGGAACTCTCTTGCTTTTTCCATGATTCAGCAGATGTTGGCAATTTGATCTCTCATTCCTCTGCCTTTTATAAAACCAGCTTGAACATCAGGGAGTTTACGGTTCACTTATTGCTGAAGCTTGGCTTGGAAAATTTTGAGCATTACTTTACTAGCATGTGACATGAGTGCACTTGTGTGGTAGTTTGAACACTGTTTGGCATTGCCTTTCTTTGGAATTGGAATGAAAACTGACATTTTCCATTCCTGTGGCCACTGCTGAGTCTTCCAAATTTGCTGGCATATTGAGTGCAGCACTTTCACAGCATCATGTTTCAGGATTTGCAACAGCTCAACTGGAATTCTATCACCTCCACTAGCTTTGTTTGTAGTGATGCTTTCTAAGGACCAATTGTCTTCACATTCCAAGATGTCTGGCTCTAGATTAGTGATCACATCATCATGACTATCTGGTTCGTGAAGATCTTTTTTTTACAGTATTTTTTGTGTATTCTTGCCACCTCTTCTTAATGTCTTCTGCTTCTGTTAGGTCCATACCATTTTTGTCCTTTTTCAAGCCCATCTTTGCATGAAATGTTCCCTTGGTATCTCTCATTTTCTTGAAGAGATTTCTAGCCTTTCCCAATCTGTAGTTTTTTCTCTATTTCTATGCATTGATCACTGAGGGAGGCTTTCTTATCTCGTCCTGCTATTATTTGGAACTCTGCATTCAGATGCCTATATATTTCCTTTTCTCCTTTGCTTTTCACCTCTCTTCTCTTCCAAGCTATTTGTAAGGCCTGCCCAGATAGCAATTTTGATTTTTTTGCATTTATTTTCCATGGTGATGAGCTTGCTCCCTGTCTCCTGCACAGTGTCACAAACTTCATTCCATAGTTCATCAGGCACTCTATCTATCAGATCTAGGCACTTAAATCTATTTCTCACTTCCACTGTATAATCATAAGGGATTTGATTTAGGTCATACCTGAATGGCCTAGCAGTTTTCCCTAGTTTCTTCAATTTAAGTCTGAATTTGGTTGCAAGGAGTTCATAATCTGAGCCACAGTCAACTCCTGGTCTTATTTTTGTTGACTGTACAGAGCTTCTCCATCTTTGGCTGCATAGGATATAATCAATCTGATTTTGGTGTTGACCATCTGATGATGTCCTCGTGTAGAGTCTTCTCTTGTGTTATTGGAAGAGGGTGTTTGCTATGACCAGTGCATTTTCTTGGCAAAACTCTATTAGTCTTTGCCCTGCTTCATTCTGCATTCCAAGGCCAAATTTGCCTGTTATTCTAGATGTTTCTTGACTTCCTATTTTAGCATTCCAGTCCCCTATAATGAAAAGGACATCTTTTTTGGGTGTTAGTTCTAAAAGGTCTTGTAGGTCTTCATAAAACCGTTCAACTTCAGCTTCTTCAGCATTACTGGTTGTGCATAGACTTAAATAATTGTGATATTGAATAATTTGCCTTGGAGATGAACAGAGATCATTTTCTCATTATTGAGATTGCATCCAAGTACTGCATTTCGGACTCTTTTGTTGACCATCATGGCTACTCCATTTCTCCTGAGGGATTCCTGCCCACAGTAGCAGATATAATGGTCATCTCAGGTAAATTCACCCATTCCAGTTTATTTTAGTTTGCTGATTCCTAGAATGTCAATGTTGACCTTTGCCATCTCTTGTTTGACCACTTCCAATTTGCCTTGATTCATGGCCCTTACATTCCAGTTTCCTATGCAATATTGCTCTTTACAGCATCAGATCTTGCTTCTGTCACCAGTCACATTCAAAACTGGGTATTGTTTTTGCTTTGGCTCCATCCCTTCATTCTTTCGGTTGTTATTTCTCCTCTGATCTCTAGTAGCATACTGGGTACCTAATGATCTGGGGAGTTCCTCTTTTGTTATCCTATTATTTTGCCTTTTCATACTGTTCATGTGGTTTTCAAGGCAAGAATACTGAAGTGTATATATATATGATTTTTGGCTAGGAAGTACATGCAGTCAAGCACACATATTGGTAAAATATTACTGCTAGTCACAAGTAACAGATATCTTAGTTAATTATTTTGATGCTTTTCTCATATGTGATGTTATAAGAATTTGCGTTTATTAAAAGTCTTCCTAAAATAGACATCAAACTTGGTAAGAAGCTTGTTTTTCCAAAGCATAGAATGTCTCGTCCATTTTTCCTCCAAAACCCTTCTAGGGTGCACTGTCAGTTAGCGACTGAAGGGACTAGTGACTTAACCTTATGGATTGTGAGGAAAATACTTTGTTTTATGCTGGCAGCATTTCTTCCCCCAATGGTCAAGCTTTCTTTCACTCCCTGTCCTCCTGCTCTTCCTTTATCAAGTATTTTCCATAAGAAAGACTTATAAGAAAAATGTTGTTTTGTGCTTATCAACAGTGATGGTATGGCTAGAAACACATGGGAGCATTCATCTCTGCTCAAAAGTCTCCCCATAGATAACTCTCTTTTCAAAATTCATGCTGTGGCTGGACTAGGCCTTGTGATTTTTATTATGATTGCGAGGTGCCCTTAATCATGATCATAAGGAAACTTTGAAAAACAAAGTTTATTACACACACTTCCTGGAGGGTACACCTGGTACCTCAGAGTCAGGTGGAGAGGTTAGGAAGTGCAGGAGATGGAGGTTTGGGGAGGTGAGGTAGCTGGTCTGAGCTTCTGACTTTATTTGGTCGACGGTGGGGGCCTAAGGTTTCACAGGTTCCATTGCTTTTCGGTAATTGAATGCATAAAACTGGTTAAGTGCCAGATGGGAAAAGCAAGTGATCGAAAGGTCTATTATGAAGTCAACCAGTTACCAGATATCTCTAAAACAAAGAAGGAGGTGGGGCCTGTGGGGATAGGGAGAAGAATGCCCCCTCCCACAGACTCTCACCAAGTCCATTTTCCAGGTGAAGCTGCAGAGGATGGAGAGTGTGCTGGACCAGTTCAAACAGTTGATTACAGTGGAGGCCGACACAGGCAATTTCTAAACTATTGACTAGTACAAGCCTCAGAATGAAGATCATGGCATTCAGTCCCACCACTTCATGGGAAATAGATGGGGAAACAGTGGAAACAGTGTCAGACTTTATTTTTTTGAGCTCCAAAATCACTGCTGGTGATGACTGCAGCCATGAAATTAGAAGACGCTTGGAAGAAAAGTTATGACCAAACTAGATTCAAAAGCAGAGATATTACTTTGCCTACTAAGGTCCATCTAGTCAAGGCTATGGGTTTTCCAGTAGTCATGTATGGATGTGAGAGTTGGACTGTGAGGAAGGCTGAGCACCAAAGAATTGATGCTTTTGAACTGTGGTGTTGGAGAAGACTCTTGAGAGTCCCTTGGACTGCAAGGAGATCCAACCAGTCCATCCTGAAGGAGATCAGCCCTGGGATTTCCTTGGAAAGAATGATGCTCAAGCTGAAACTCCAGTTTTTTGGCCACATCATGAGAAGAGTTGACTCACTGGAAAAGACTCTGATGCTGAGAGGGATTGGGGGCAGGAGGAGAAGGGGACGACAGATGATGAGATGGATGATGAGATGGCTGAATGGCATCACTGCCTCAACGGACGTGAATCTGGGTGAACTCAGGGAGTTGGTGATGGACAGGGAAGCCTGGCATGCTGTGATTCATGGGGTCACCAAGAGTTGGACACGACTGTGCGACTGAACTGAACTGAACTGAATGCATCCTTGATCCTGGCCATGGCACAGACATCGACCTATCAGAAGCCAGTAGAGGATGCCATACCTCATGCAGGAGTCTGGGTGGGTCACAAGAGGAACAAATTATAAATGCTCTTGATAAACTTTGTATGCTAGTTGGAGTAGAAATATTGAAGGAAATTTCAGGCTGGGAATCCATGAAAGTAGATGCAAGGCTCTCTTTCAATAAGAATGCCATTTGGCCCTGCCCAGAGCCTCATCAAGTGATATAAGGAAGCCAGGATTAGAAAGGACTGGATCCTTATAAAGCTGTCATCCACTTGAAAAGGGATTCAGTCTGGAAAGTAGCTAGAGGAGGAGCGTGGCATGCACTACAGTATAGCCCTACTCTTATCCTTTGCCTATGTGATGGCCTATGCAGAGACAGGTGAACTCGTGTACACGTTCCTGGGTTGTATTCTCGACCAGCTAATGGCCAGCACATACAAGAAGTTGCAGGAACCCCCGGAGGAAACACTAGTAAACAGTGTCAACAAGATCTGCAACTATTACAAGAAGCTCCACTATAAGATGATCATCGTGGGTGCCTTCTTCCACAGCACTGCTAGATCAGGGCCCTGGAAGCCTGCTGTTTCCTCACCACCTCACCCCAGGTCAAAGACCACAGTAAGATGGTGCCCACACTATTTGCCAAGGCAGTCTAGCTCTGGAGAAGTTCCACCTGGAAGAAAAATTAATCTGCTGACTGCACAAGGAGTGCCACATGGCCATGGAGAAGCTTTCCAATGGGATTTGTATGCTTGCTGCAGACACTATGAAGCTGAATCAGATGCTGATGAAGGAATGTTCAGCATGGAGAATAGAAAATAGCACAGCTCCTGAAGCTGGACCACAGGATCTGCACTATCTTTGGATTGAGACCTAGTTGCACATGTTTTGCAATGAATTTTGGATTTTTTACTACTTGGAATGGGGAGGAATCATAGATACTTGATTATATGTAAAACTTTTTTTTTAATATTTTATTTATTTATTTATTTTTGTTAAATAGATAACCAGTTGAAGTTTGATGTGTGATGCAGGACATCCAAAGTTGGTGCTCTGTTGTCACCAGGAGGAATGTGTCAGGGAGGTATGTGGGAAGGGGTTCAGGGTGGAGGGGACATATGCTTACTTATGACTGATTCATATTGATGCATGGCAAGAACCATCATAATATTGTTAAGTAATAATCTTCAAATTCAAATTAAAAAAAAAAAAAGTAAACAAGAAGTGTAGAAAAGACCTTCCTCTAAAAGCCATCAGAGATTTTAGGTCCTTTGAATATGAGCTTCCCATTCTCCTTGCTTGGTGCCCTGCAATAAATGCTACATTTTCCTTCACTGCAAACTGGTATCAATAGATTGGCTTTGTTGTACATGAGGTGAGCACACCCAAGTTTGGTTTGGTAACTTTGGCTATTCTAGCCAAAGTAGAACCAGTGAGGATAATTCTATAAAATATTCAAAGTTGGAAGACTTGATAGAAGAAAGCTATTACTTTACACATAGGAGTCTTTTATGTTATATTCTGTTTGTAGAACACTTGTGACAAACATTACAGAAAAAAATGTAGCCTAATTTCAGCAAAACTGCTCTTTCAAATACTAATTTTTGAAAACTTCTGTTGATATAATTTGTTTACACTTTGAAATCAAATTTATTCTAACAAAAATTCTTGCTTTTTTATAATTAATTCCATTAAGGAGGATAAGCAATGATAATCCTTATAATACCTTTATAATAACTAAAAATAAGATACTTTTCTTAAGAGGAAAACAATGTCCAAAGTGATCCAGGTGGAACTATTTCCAAATTTGGGACATGTATTTAAGTGATACAAACTGACAATTTCTCACTCTGGAAATTTTGCGCTATGTTTTGAGTTTTCCTGAAGCATCATCTTCCCTTTCTTGTCATACGTAGACCCACATAGCAAGTCACATGCTGAAATAAGCAGAAAATTTCTGAAAACAAGAGCCAGTATCACTAGGAGAGATCTGGGTTTGCAGGAAAAACAAAAACAAACAAACAAACAAAAAGCCAGTCAGTCTGAGCTTTATTTTTTGTCTTTGGATAACAGAAAATGCTCAGATTTTCTTCACACCTATATCTCAAAAAATATATATTTAACTTTAAATTTTTGTAAGTGTTTATTACATTTAGCCTTTTAAAAATCATGATATTCTCTATACTGTAGAGCTCTTTCATAGCTCATTCTCCCACAGCAGTGAATCTCTTGAGAAAAGATAGCATGTAAATGTCCACCATAACAGACCTACCTGGCCAAGTAAAACATCTCCTGTCCATTATCTAATTTAATATCTGTGAAGATGATGTGGTGAACACCCTACTCAACACTGATGGCAATTCAGGGAATCTTTTAATCCATTCTATTCATTGTCTTTGGGGCTGCCCCAGTGGCGCTAGTGGTAAAGAACCTGCCTGCATTAGCAGGAGACATAAGAGACTTCTGTTCAATCCCTGGGTCTGGAAGATCCCCTGGAGGAGGGCATGACAATTTCTTCAGTATTCTTGCTGGAAAAACCCACAGATAGAGGAGCCTAGTGAGCTAACATACACACACACATTTATTGTCTTCACTCTCCAGTGTTGAAAGGCACAGTGAAAATACTGATGTTGGAATAAAAATATGAGTGAATGTAAGAGTAAGGAGAGGGTAAAAGAGCAGTCTTAGATTTCTGTCTAGAAAGAAAAAATATACATAATACTTAAACTTGCATATTTTATAACATGATCATAAATTTTAGAAGAATAAATTTTCAAGAACTAAATACTTGGTGAGACCACAATCAATCTAACCTCCAAAATACTTAGCTCAGTTTGGATGATATATTGCAAAGCACATTATTACTCTGCCTTTAGTTTGTGATCATTTAAAATATAAGCATAGCTATTGATAACTTCTATAATCTTCAATACAGGCAGATTAACTGCAAGGGGCATTCTGATTCAGATATAGTGTCCAATTTCTTATTGAATTTTGGTAAGCTATTTGCCTTCATAAAATATTATGGCAGAGTTTCAAGGGTTAATTATGAGTTGCATAAAAGGTACTTCCTTCAACCCATTTTAATTTATTGCTTTCTGCTAAGCATTGACTAGGAACTTGGCTCATTGAAGTTGCAAAAAAGAGTTACTTTTACTTTGCCTCCTTCCCATTCTACTTACATCTGATATATATAGTCAACAACATCTAATTTCACAGCTCAGTTGTTCAGTCCTTGAAAAAAGACATTTCCTCAAAGTTAGATGGTAAAAATGAGTTGGAGAATCTGTACTAAAGAAAATTCATAGTTTTAAGAGTGATATTTATGTAAGCTATTTTATGAATTCCATCAATTTATTGAGAGTATACTAATGAATTATCTCTAAACATTGCAAGAAGGAATAACTTATAGATGCATATTTCTAATAATATTATACCAAAATATTATTTCAATTATGGACTCAAAGCATAAAAATGGATGGGATGATATATGGGATAACAGATAATCAACACATGACTATACACTGTAATTCAGAAGATGGCCTCAGCACTTGAGTAGTTTATGAACTGCGGCAGCTAGAATCCCCAAATGCCTTCATACTTTCAGGGGGAAGCCATTACTGTTATAAAAATGAAAACATTTATTTAAATCTTAACAAATTTAAATGCCATGCCTGAAAACTCAATATCCACCTTTTAGAATCTGCCTCATGAGAGGAAACTGCTCAAATAATAATATAATGTAGGACTTTTAAAGCTACATTCACAAAATTTGATTGAGATAAATGTTTATCAAAATTTATCCAGAGTGATTATTAAGCCTGGAAGTGGGGAAAACAGTGACAAGAGGAGGAATGCTTTTAACTTTTTCATTTAAGCTGTATTAATTGTTGGGTGATTCTATATAAAAATATAAAAGGACAATCGGTATTTTCTCTGTTCTGTAGTGCTAATACTGAGATGGTGACTGTAGTCATGAAATTAAAATATGCTTGCTCCTTGGAAGAAAACTTAAGACAAATCTAGAGAGCACATTAAAGAGCAGAGCCATCACTTTGTCGACACAGGTCAATATAGTCAAAACTATAGTTTCTCTTGTAATCGTGTATGTAATGTCAGAGTTGGACCACAAAGAAGGCTCAGTGCCGAAGAACTGATGCTTTCAAAATGGGGTGCTGGAGAAGATTCTTGACAATCCCTTGGCAGCAAGGAGATCAAACCAGTCAATCCTAAAGGAAATCAGCCTTGAATATTCATTGGAAGGCCTGATGCTGTAGCTGAAACTCAATACTTAGGCCACCTGATAGGAAGAGCTGACTCATTGGAAAAGTCTTGGATGCTGGGAAAGATTGAGGGCATGCAAAGAAGTGGATAACAGTGGATGAGATGGTTGGATGGTATTACTGACTGAGTAAACAAGAGTTTGAGTAAGCTAAAAGAGTTGCTGAAGGATAGGGAAGACTGGCATGCTGCAGTCCATTGAGTCTGAAGAGTCAGACATGACTGAGCAACTGAACAAGAACAAATAAAAGATGTACTCCAAAAGGCCATAATATTCTAATATTTTTCATAATATTTAAGTATGGAGACATGGAATCTTTTTGGTTTTGGTATGCCATTATGAACCTCTTCTCCATGAAATATGTTCAATTTCAAGGAAACAGAGTTTCAGTTTATTCCACTGTTCAGTTCAGTTCAGTCACTCAGTTGTGTCCAACTCTTTGTGACCCCATGAATCGCAGCACACCAGGCCTCCCTGTCCATCACCAACTCCCAGAGCTCACTCAGACTTACGTCCATCGACTCCGTGATGCCATCCAGCCATCTCATCCTCTTTCGTCCCCTTCTCCTCCTGCCCTCTAATCCCTCCCAGCATCAGAGTCTTTTCCAATGAGTCAACTCTTCACATGAAGTGGCCAAAGTACTGGAGTTTCAGCTTTAGCATCATTCCTTCCAAAGAAATCCCAGGGCTGATCTCCTTCAGAATGGACTGGTTGAATCTCCTTGCAGTCCAAGGGCCTCTCAAGAGTCTTCTCCAACACCACAGTTCAAATGCATCAATTCTTTGGTGCTCAGCCTTCTTCACAGTCCAACTCTCACATCCGTATATGACTACTGGAAAAACCATAGCCTTGACTAGATGGGCTTATTTGACAAAGTAATATCTCTGCTTTTGAATATACTATTTAGGTTGGTCATAACTTTTCTTCAGAGGAGTAAGCATCTTTTAATTTCACGGCTGCAGTCACCATCTGCAGTGATTTTGGAGCCCTCCCAAAAAAAGGCTGACACTGTTTCCACTATTTTCCCATCTATTTCCCATGAAGTGATGGGACCACATGCCATGATCTTCATTTTCTGAATGTTGAGCTTTAAGCCAACTTTTTCACTCTGTTTCACTTTCATCAACAGGCTTTTTAGTTCCTCTTCACTTTCTGCCATAAGGGTGATGTCATATGCATATCTGAGGTTATCAATATTTCTCCCAGCAAGCTTTTGAAATATCCTTATCTAGCATGAGTTTTTAAGTGTACATATTTTAAGCTTTAAGTATCCCCTAGTTTTTATCAACTGGGAAAATGTATTTCTAGGATATGTCATGTTGAAAAAATTTTCATTTAGTGACTGTTCATGAGTGCCACATATTTTATATGTATTTTATTATATTTTAACAGCATCTGGGTCAGCTATTTTACAAACCTACTTTACAGATTAGAAAGTGAAACTTGAGGGATATGAAACAATTTTTCTATGAAAACATATGAAGATGAAAACTCAAAGCTGCCAATATTTGAACAATATCCTCTTATGCACTGCTTTGACTCTGGATTGGGAACCCTGAGATGCATGATAGATTGATTTCAGAACAACACAAGAAAAGAAAAAAGTGAATGCTGTAGCAAAACAGATTGTGTTAATATTGTCTTGAGACATACATCCTAGCCTGTGGAACAGGCTGTCTCCTGTGACTATTCCCACCATTGTGCAGAGAGACAATCTGGCAAGGATTGTCAACTGAAAGATAAACAAGTCATTTAACTCTCAGTTGCAAACATAACATAATTTTTTTTCAATATGTATGTTCCAGAAATTGAATAGATATACTTACATGAAAATCATAGTTAGTTTTTATCTGAATTTCAAACATAACTTGAATCTTGTACTTATATTTGCTTAATTTGGAAAATCATGTCCTTTCTTTTTGAGGACATATTTTAAGCTTTAAGTATCCCCTAGTTTTTATCAACTGGGAAAATGTATTTCTAGGATATGTCATGTTGAAAAAATTTTCATTTAGTGACTGTTCATGAGTGCCACATATTTTATATGTATTTTATTATATTTTAACAGCATCTGGGTCAGCTATTTTACAAACCTACTTTACAGATTAGAAAGTGAAACTTGAGGGATATGAAACAATTTTTCTATGAAAACATATGAAGATGAAAACTCAAAGCTGCCAATATTTGAACAATATCCTCTTATGCACTGCTTTGACTCTGGATTGGGAACCCTGAGATGCATGATAGATTGATTTCAGAACAACACAAGAAAAGAAAAAAGTGAATGCTGTAGCAAACAGATTGTGTTAATATTGTCTTGAGACATACATCCTAGCCTGTGGAACAGGCTGTCTCCTGTGACTATTCCCACCATTGTGCAGAGAGACAATCTGGCAAGGATTGTCAACTGAAAGATAAACAAGTCATTTAACTCTCAGTTGCAAACATAACATAATTTTTTTTCAATATGTATGTTCCAGAAATTGAATAGATATACTTACATGAAAATCATAGTTAGTTTTTATCTGAATTTCAAACATAACTTGAATCTTGTACTTATATTTGCTTAATTTGGAAAATCATGTCCTTTCTTTTTGAGGCAGCTTTGTTGAAAGCTGGCTCAGCAGGTCTGAGCTAAATCAGTGGAAGACTAGAATTGTTTGCTCTGGATCTCTCCTTTTTAAAAAGTCCACTTCTAAATGACTTACTCAAAGACATAAAGCTAGCTAATAAGAAGGCTTAGACAAAAAATCCAAGTCTCTTTACTCCCACCTTGGGAATCTTAACCCTATTCCATGCTGTTCCTCTTCATTTCACCTCCCCCCCCCACAGAGAGTGTGAAATTTCATTCACTACACAGGAAATATGCTTATATTTATCTATATAGTGATTATAAATTGTGTGGAACTATAACACCATACTTGTTCTTAGAAATAATAGAAACTGAAAAGTTTGAAAATGTCTTATCTTCATAGCCAGTGGAAATATAACCAAATGGCAATTACTGAATAGCAAAAGAGTCATATAGCAGCTATTGTCAAATATTCTACCTGAAGGCAAACATTTTTTGGAAGCAATGAATTCAGGAGAATACAATGTTCCAAGTTCTGACTCACCAAATAAGAACTGAAGTTCTCAATAATCAGTGGTTAGAGGGGTACTTCAGAAACTGAGGAGACACTGAAGAGCTTATTGAATGATGTATTAATATCTTATCCTGAATTGCCAATCCCATGGACAGAGGATGCAGTCCATGGTGTCGCTAAGAGTCAAACATGACTGAGCGACTTCATTTTCACTTTTCACTTTCATGCACTGGAGAAGGAAATGGTGAACCACTCCAGTGCTCTTGCCTGGAGAATCCCAGGGACAGTGGATCCTGGTGGGCTGCCGTCTGTGGGGTCACACAGAGTCAGAAACGATTGAATTGACTTAGAAGCAGCAGCAGCAGCAAAATTACAAGAATATGTTTGGTCTCAAATTTCTAAAGAATTAAGGACAACTCTGGTTGTTTACTCTAAATTTAGGACAAAATTGAAGTGAACAAAAGCAAGATGCGGAGTAGAAAATTTAATCTTTAAAAAGCTGATGACTCTAACTTGAACCAGAAGTATTTATCTTTTTTTAATATAAACTTATTTATTTTAATTGGAGGTTAATAAATTTACAATATTTTATTGGTTTTGCCATACATCAACATGAATCTGCCACAAGTATACACGTGTTCCCTATCCTGAATCCCCTCCCTTCTCCCTCCGTGTACCATCCTTCTGGGTCATCTCAGTGCACCAGCTCCAAGCATTTAGTATCATGCTTCGAACCTGGACTGGTGACTCATTTCATATATGATATTATACACGTTTCAGTGCCATTCTCCCAAATCATCCCACCCTTGCCCTCTCCCACAGAGTCCAAAAGACTGTTCTATACATCTGTGTCTCTTTTGCTGTCGCATACAGGGTTATTGTTACCATCTTTCTAAATTCCAGTCATTTAGATTCCCTGAATTTCTGTTCCCTTATCTATAAAATTATGTGCTCTATTTTCATGGTAAAAATAATGTAATACAAATGTTGTTTATAGGAAGAAAAATGAAAATGCATTAAAGAAGAAAATATAAATAGTAAAATGCTGCTGCTGCTGCTGCTAAGTTGCTTCAGTCGTATCCAACTCTGTGCATCCCCATAGATGGCAGCCCACCAGGCTCCCCTGTCCCTGGGATTCTCCAGGCAAGAACACTGGAGTGAGTTGCCATTTCCTTCTCCAATGTATGGAAGTGAAAAGTGAAAGTGAAGTCGCTCAGTCATGTCTGACTCTTCACGATCCCGTGGACTGCAGCCTACCAGGCTCCTTCATCCATGGGATTTTCCAGGCAACAGTGCTGGAGTGCGGTGCCATTGCCTTCTCCAAAATAGTGAAATAAATTAATTAAATAAAAAGTCCACTTCTCAGACCAGATAGGTGCTCCTGTCTGCTGTATTCACAAAAATGTAGATCCGTAAAGGCCAGAGCCCCCTCTACCGGGACTGCAGTCATGGTGCATGCAGTCCATCTGTCCTGCCTGGAGACACTATTGAAAAGCTCAGAAAACCATGTGCATTCTGTCACTTCTCTGATAGTAAATGATTACCAAATAAAGCCTATTTCACACCTGCAACACATGGTATTAAATACATGTTTATATGTCTCCACAACCATTTCCATAACATTTTGCAAAAATTTTGTTCTCTTTGTCCTTTTCAACATTCACCCATATATAACAGATACATGCTACACATATGGGTTTAGGGAAGGAAAAATTCTCCTGTCCTCTTGTTTTTAGAAAGAAAGAGTGTTCATAGTTTTTCTCATTTACTTTTAAAATTTCCAAAGTGAAAATTTACTTACTCTTGATATAATATCAGGTGGTAATAGCTTATCACCTGAAATGTACTATTTTTGCTTCTCTGAATTCCCAGTTTTATGAAGTTTTTCCTGAAATACAACTTGTAGACTCACAATTCTTCCATAGATGCCCAATAATTTGGTTCCAAAGACAATATTTTTCCTTTCATTCATCATACTTTTTTCCAAGAGGATTCAGCATTTTATTGGTATCTGTTTACAA
>SJYC01101032.1:0-13959 GCA_006408675.1 Madoqua kirkii
GACATTAAATAAAATGCATATATGAGTGTCAAAATGTTAATGTAAAAAACAAAATCTTAAGAGAAATCAAAACAATATCTGATACAACACTTTAAATGAACTGACATAGAAAGCAGTAGCTTCATTAAACCTATGCTTTCAAAAATACTTAATCAACATTAGGGTTTATGAGACATTACAGGAAAATCTCTGAGTAAGATTATAAAGCTCTTTACATTCACAATTTAAAAATTACTGATAAGGAACAAGCCATATACAATTGACTAAACAGTTATCTAATGCATAATCATCTGTAAAACAATTACCACAAATGAATAACAAGCAGGGTGGCTCTAGTGTCAAAGCTGACTCTGTGTTACAGGCTGCAGGAAAAATTGATGAAGGGACCTACTTCTGTGCTTGACCTTCTGCTGCTTAAAATTATGTCAGTTTAGTTTTGTATCATTTGCTGATTTTTGTCTGAGTCTTATTTTTTATTAAGTTTAGCAGTCACTTTTCTTGTATAATAAAATTTATGCACATTTTTCACATAAAATTTTTATTTAATCCTAAGTCTCTGAGTTTTCAATTGCATCAGATGTTAAGAGTTTTAATCAACTTGAAAAAAAAATAGTAAGAGAAAAGTCTTACTTTTTGTGCAGAAGTGCAAAAACGATTCCTCTGTGTAGAAATTGATGTTGTGTATTTATTTTGTAGCTCTGGAAAATAGAGCTACTTTTGAATTTATGTTAGAGGCTAAATCTGTGGCACTCTATGAAGACATCACAGCTGACTGAATACTTTTTCATATTAGTATGCTCTATTCAATGTATTTTTGTTCATGATAGAGAAGCTCTGAAGGCTATAAAATATATTCCAAAGTGCACTCACACTACTCTTATATTTATTATATATTGTCCATATTGTTTTCTGCTATATCAGATGATGCTATTTAGGTTATGTTAGCATCACAGAATGTACTGTAAGTTGCCATAATTGTGTTACTATGGACTAGCCTAGGTTTCACAGGTGGTACAAGTGGTAAAGAATCCCTCTGCCAATGCTGAGAGACCTAAGAGACACAGGTTCTGTCCCTGGGTAGGGAAGATGCCCTGGACAAGGACACAGAAACCCACTCCTGCAATCTCACCTGGAGAATCTCATGGACAGAGAAGCCTAGTGGGCTACAGTCTATAGTGTTGCACAGAGTTCAACATGACTGAAGCAACTTAGCATGCATGCACACACAAACTATTTTAAATGGCATTGGAATTATCCCCTTTAGTAAGCTAAAGCAAGGTTAGCTTACTTTAATTCTAAAATCACTTGATATTCTTGCCATTTTTAATGGCAGATTTTTTATTTTCCTTTAGTTTTTTTCTGAGATATAATGCATATATAAGTTTGAGGTGAACAATATAACGATCTGATTTACACACATGATGAAATGATTATCATAATAAGCTTAGTTCATATCCATCATCTCATGCAGTTATAAAAGAAAAGGAAAATAAAATATGTTTTCCTTATGAAACTCTTAGGATTTACTCCTGAATAACTTTCATATGTAACATACAGCAGTGTTAATAATATTTATCACGTTGTGCATTTTATCTCTTAAATATTTTTTTATCTTATTAACTGAAAGTTTGCACCATTGACCACCTTCATCCAATTTCCCCTACTCCTATCCCTTGTCTTTGGTAAGAGCAAATTTGATCTCTTTTTTTGAGTTTTTCTTTATTATTTATTTATTTGTGTGTGTGTGTGTGTGTGTATGTTTGAAGTATAATTGACCTAAAACACTATGTTAGTTTCTGTTACACAACATAGTGGCTCGAAATCTCTATACATTTCATAATGTTCAGTACAATAAGTTTAGTCATGATATATCACCATATAATGATATTATATTACTATTGACTATATTCCCTATATTGTACATTTAATATCCCTACTCATTTATTTTGCAAATGTTAAGTATGTACCTCTTCGTCTCCCTCACCTATTTCTTTTCTCCTCCCATAACCCCTCCCTTTGAGCAGCCACCTGCTTGTTTTCTCTATCTATAACCCTGTTTCTGTCTTGTTATATGTTTGTTCATTTATTTGTTTCCTAGATTCCACATGTAAGTAAAATCATAGTATATTTTTATTTTTATGTGTGACTTACTTCACTTAGCAAAATATCCTGCAGGTCTACCCACTTCATTGGAAATGGTGAGATTTCACTATTTATTATGTCTGAGTAATCATCTGTTATGCATAGAATATTATATTACATATGTAATCATTATGTTTATATATGTAGATGTATCACATCTTATTTATCCATATCTTGCTTATTGTAAATAATACTGCAGTGAACATACAGATGCATATGTCTTTTTAAATTAGTGCTTTTGCCCTCTTCAGAAAAATATCCAGGAGTAGAATTGATGGATCATATTGTAGCTCTATTTTTTAATTTTTTGAGGAGTCTCTACATTGTTTTCCATAGGGAAAACATGTTTACAACAAAATAAAATTGAAGAAAAGCTCTTAAAAAGGGGAGTCTATAAGTGAACTTTGGCTGTTCTACTCAAATCTTTTGTTAGTTTAAAACCATAATCTATTCAAATTAACTCAAATAAAACTAGAGGGGGTGAATAAATATAAAGATCTCAAGGATTATATAGATTTTTAAAGAGTGGGTGAATAATCCTTTATTTCATAGGTATGAAGTTTTGGAAGACTAGGCGCCTGAGTCGTTTTCTTCGCATCTCTGAGCCGTATGGCCTCCTCTACTGCCACTTCTTTCTGCATGCTTTTTCTCTTGACTGACATCCTCTTGAACCCTATTGTGCCCCCATACAACATGTCCTAAATCTCCCTTTCAAATTATGACCTTTAGGTGTGGTTTTTGTTTCAGAAAACATAGACACTTAGTTTTTTAGATTTTAATTGATTCATCTGCATCATCGGTGTAGCAAGTCTGTATGTTGTAAATCAGAAAACAGTGTATGAATTGTGTGTGTCTTCTCCATTCCAGAGTCAACTTCTGGTGCAGTCAGTTGTGTCTGAGGGTGTTAATTATTTGTTTATTCCAAAGGAGAAACAGGCAGAAAATTTTCACAGAAAGGGGTTCCCCAGACAGTTGACATGTATTTATAGCTCCAATCAATGGCTTACTATAAATACTTTGCAGATGACTAAGCAATAAAGTAACCTTAAAGCAGAAGTATTTAACTCTCATAGTGATCATGAGGTTGGAAAGGGTATGCCTACAGAAAGAGAATTGCTCCAGTGTTCTAAATGATCTTTAATTTTTCAAGAACCACAAGAAAAGGGAATTCCTTTTTCACAAGACACAAATTTCAACAAAATTCTCGGCAATTCAATTCTCTTACCATGAAACAAAATGTAAGCTATAAGGGACCACCTTTTCCATGATTTAAACCAGATCTAGTATCAAAGCCTCTATACTTGAGCTGTGACATAAATGTGTCACTGGGTACATGTTCTGTGAATTATTTTATTTAGTCTTAAGCCCTCACTCAAGTCACTCGTGACTTTGGGTTTAGTTAGCTTTAGTTCTAGACTTTACATTTTACTTAGGTAAATACTTTAAAACATACATACTCAATAACCAACAAAATTACCTATGAGGGTAAACAAACTGTTCAAAGTAACATTTTATAGCAAAGAAAGTTGTGCTATGTTCTCTTCCCACTCTTTCTTACACTTGGTTCCATAGTTTGATATCCTCAAGTTCTTTTCATTTTGGGAGGAAGAAGCAAAACAAAGCAGTTGTTAAGGCTCTGAAAGCATGTGGAAATTTGCTGTGAGATGCAGGGAGCTCAACCTGGTGCTGTGTGACAACCTAGAGGGATGGGATGGGGTGTGAAGTGTGAGGGAGGCTCAAGAGGGAGGAGACATATGTATACTTATGGCTGATTCATGTTGATGTATGACAGAAATCAACACACATTGTAAAGCCATTATCCTCCAATTAAAAGTAAATAGATTGACTAGAAATAGTTTATGTAAAATAATTTAAATACTTAAAATAAGAACTTTATCAAATTGCTTTTTATAAAAAAAATTTACAAGTTATCTTACCTTATCTTTAATTACATAAACTTTAAAGATTTTTTGACAATTGTATGATACACAGTCTTGCTGAAAAATCACCTAGGTCAAAATCTACCATATTATTAATACTCCAGAATTCTCCTTTAGCCCTGATTAATCTCAAATTCTATCTTCCCCTTGACATAAATATTTTAAATGGATAATAGATTAAGTATGTATATATGCATGTATATTTACATATTAAACCCACACATAGCACAGTATTATATATTCAGATAACCTGACTTTTACTCAGTCTTCTTCATGTTTTATTCTCCACCTATGTAGGAAACAGTAACATTGTTGAGTTTTGCCTGTTTTGAATTCATATACATGAAATTAATTGATGCTTTATTTTGTTTATATATAATTCATTCAGCATTATATAAAGTTCATCCTTACTGTGTGTAGTTCTAGTTTATTTCATTGTTTCACTGCAGTGTAGTATTCCTTAATATAAATATATGGCCATGTTACTCATTGTACTGTTGTTGACTTTGGAGCATTTGTACCAATGATCGACAAGGACATAGCCACTTATATACATCAAATATATATTTAGGGTTTAAATTACTTGATTATGTGTTATGAACATTTCAAATGAGAAGATAATTGTATTCTAAAATATTTGTATCCATTTACAGAGTATTAAGTGATTAATATAAATATGTGGCCATGTTACTCATTGTACTGTTGTTGACTTTGGAGCATTTGTACCAATGATCGACAAGGACATAGCCACTTATATACATCAAATATATATTTAGGGTTTAAATTACTTGATTATGTGTTATGAACATTTCAAATGAGAAGATAATTGTATTCTAAAATATTTGTATCCATTTACAGAGTATTAAGTGAAAGAGGAGAGTGAAAATGGTGGCTTAAAGCTCAACATTCAGAGAACGAAGATCATGGCATCTGGTCCCATCACTTCATGGCAAATAATGGGGAAACAGTGGAAACTGTCAGACTTTATCTTGGGGGGCTCCAAAATCACTGCAGATGGTGATTGCCTCCAGGAAATTAAAAGATGTTTACTCCTTGGAAGAAAAGTTATGATCAATCTAGATAGCATATTTGAAAACAGAGACATTACTTTGCCCAAAAAAGGTCTGTCTAGTCAAGGCTATGATTTTTCCAGTGGGCATGTATGGATGTGAGAGTTGAACTGTGAAGAAAGCTGAATGCCGAAGAATTGATTCTTTTGAACTGTGGTGTTGAAGAAGACTCTTGAGAGTCCCTTGGACTGCAAGGAGATCCAACCAGTCTATTCTGAAGGAGATCCGCCCTGGGATTTCTTTGGAAGGAATGATGCTAAAGCTGAAACTCCAGTACTTTGGCCACCTCGTACAAAGAGTTGACTCATTGGAAAAGACTTTGATACTGGGAGGGATTGGGGGCAGTAGGAGAAGGGGACGACTGAGGATGAGATGGCTGGATTGCATCACGGACTCAATGGACGTGAGTCTGAGTGAACTCTGAGAGATGGTGATGAACAGGGAGGGCTGGCGTGCTGTGATTCATGGGGTCACAAAGAGTCAGACACGACTGAGCGACTGAACTGAACTGAACTGAACTGAGGCATTAGCTCTGGAGAAGGCGATGGCACCCCACTCCAGTACTCTTGCCTGAAGAATCCCATGGATGGTGGAGCCACGACTGAGTGACTTGAGAAGGAAATGGCAACCCACTCCAGTGTTCTTGCCTGGAGAATCCCAGGGATGGGGCAACCTGGTGGGCTGTCGTCTATGGGGTAGCACAGAGTCAGACACTACTGATGCAACTTGGCAGCAGCAGCAGCAGGCATTATCTTGTCTCTAAATGTTTGATAAAATTCACCTGTGAAGTCATCTGGCCCGGGGATTTGGTTTTTGAGAGATTTTTGATCACAGCTTGATTTCAGTGCTTGTGATTGGCTTTCACATAATTTCTATTTCTTTCTGATGCAGTCTTAGTTGAACATTTCTAAGAATCTGTCCACTTATTCCAGGTTGTCGATTTTATTGACATATAGTTGCTCATAATACTCTCTTATGGTCCTCTGTATTTCTGCATTGTTGTCTCCTTTTCCCTTTCTAATTGTGTTGATTTGAGTCTTCTCCCTTTTTTTTCTTGATGAGTCTGCCTGTTGATTTGTCAATTTTCTTTTCTCAAAGAAGTAGCTTTCAGTTTTATTGACCTTTGATATTGTTTCTCTATTTTTGTTCATTTATTTCTGCTCTGATTTTACAATTTCTTCTACCTTTTTTACTATTCTTTTTCCAATTAGGCAATCTACTGATTTTAAATAAGTTGGGTTCAAAATTGATTACATATAAAAGGAAAATAGGCATATTGGAAGGAGGGAAGGATTTATTGGGGAGAGGGACCTGTAAATAGATGTGCCATTAATGATTATAAGCCATATTTTTTCTTTTTCCCTAGCAAGTATATGACCAATTTCCCACCGTACTCATTTTTTTTTCCTTTTTGTGTGCCTTTCTAAATGTTACAGAGAGAGGTCAGGAAATCTGGATAACAAATTACACTTCAAAATACTAGATGAAAGAACAGAATGTGAGGCACTGAGTGTGCCACCCCTAGGAATGGGTGTGCCTTACTATAAGGAGCTGCAAGCCCTGAGCCACTGCCCCCAAACACACACACACACACACACACACACACACACACACACACCCCTTATTCAGAAACATCTTTGTTATTCCATTAGCTTCAAGCTTTGCGTGTTAAAAACTTGCTTTTCTCTCATTGTCTTTTTTCTTCCTCAAATGTCTTAGAGATATGGTGACATAGTAAAGAATAAGGGTAGAGTCTAAAATCATTTTTGGCTTAGCTGCTTTATTTTAAATAGGAGAGAATTGTAAAATAATTGACTTACTTCCACTGAGTTCTTACAGAGTAATAGGTAGTGATCTAAGGGTCCTTTTTGCATAAACTCATTTAATCCTTTAATAATTCTTAAATTTATATTATGATTCTAAGTTTATAGGTGAAAAAGCAAAGTTACACAGCTATTTAGATATTTTATCCAAAGTTACACAGCTAATAAGTGATAAAACTAAAAATCAAACACAGGTAATCTGGCTCCAGACAACCTAGTCTATTAATAATACTTCTTCATATCTTAAAATAATAATTTAAAGTATTTTTTCTGGCTTTGTCACACTTTCTAGAATAATGCCATTAGTAATACATTTTTAAACCAAAGGAAGTTAATGGTGAACCTAAACACAGTTCACCCCACTCCAGTATTCGTGTCTGGAAAATCCCATGGGCAGAGGAGCCTGGTGGGCTGCAGTCCATGGGGTCGCTAAGAGTTGGGCATGACTGGGCGACTTCACTTTCGCTTTTCACTTCCATGCATTGGAGAAGGAAATGGCACCCCACTCCAGTATTCTTGCCTGAAGAATCCCAGGGACTAGGGAGCCTGGTGGGCTGCCGTCTATGGGGTCGCACAGAGTCGGACACGACTGAAGCAACTTAGCAGCAGCAGCAGCAACCACAGTTACTCTATTTCCCCCTTTCTTTCTCCTTTTTTCCTTTTTTCTAAAATAGTGAAAACACTATAATATTCAATAGAAAAATTATGCTACTTTGTAAGCCTTTTAAAACAATTATTTACTTGACTTTTAGTGATAATTATATATTTTGGCTTGTTCTTGGTTAAGCCCAGAATGTGTAGTAACGCAATTTAGACTTACTGTCATCTTTTAACAACCAGACTGGCATAATAATAGATTTTGATTGTAAATATGATTTTTTAGTACTCCTATGTTAGTCCTTAACACAAAAACCAAGTACTACTAATTTCCCCCCAATAACTTAGTAAGCTGCAATCTCTTCTCCATACTACCAAGTGAGGCATGGTCACATGACTTATTTTTTCTAGTATGTGTTACTTGACACTACAGCTTTATAAGCCAGATGATACACCAAATTCTTTTCTCTCTATCAAGGTGACAGTTTCAGTTGACGGGATTATCTGTAAGCATGGGTCAAAGATTGAGGACAACATGTGACAAGGTGCCAGTCAACCTTGATGGACATGAAGCATGGAAAAATAATTTTTTTGTTGAGGTTTGAGGATTGTTATAACAGCATAGCCTAGATTATTCTAACAGATACATATTCCATTACTATAACATAAACACATGACTCTTCGAAGAAAATATCTGCTTTTACAATAGTATCTTCTTAGTAATATTTTGTCTCCGAATATATTACTGTTTCAAACACTTCTGTTGTTATTTAGTTGCTAAGTCATATCTGACTCTTTTGCCACCTCATGGACTGTAGGTCACCAGGCTCTTCTGTCCATGGGTTCTCCTGGGTTGCCATTTCCTTCTCCAAGAGATCTTCCCAACCTGAGGATTGAACCTGTGTCTCCTGGATTAGCAGGCAATGCTGAGCCACCAGAGAAGCCCTTTAATAACTTCTGGATACTAACAAAATAACTTTTTGGTTTTATATAAAACAATTTATAAAGTAAAACAATGTTTTCTTATAGAACAAGGAGCAAATAACTCATATAAATTGTTAAAATAGTTGTATGACAATTTTGTCGTTTAGTCGCTAAGTTGTGTCTGACTCTAACCCCATGGACTGAAGCACACCAGGCTCCCCTGTCCTTCACTATCTCCCAGAGTTTGCTCAAATTCATGTTCATTGAGTTGGTGATGCTATGTAACCATCTCATTCCCTGTCACTCTATTCTACTATTTCTGTCTTTTTATATTGTAATGTAGTGCTAATGCCACACTAATTTGTTATACAGAAAGAGTTGAGAAATGTTCATGTTTGATTATCACTGTTATACCTTCTTTTTTTTAATCAGGTTTTTTTTTTCTTCCTGAAATAGCTTTGTTTGGTGGCATCTTCTCTCCACTGTAAGGTATTCAAGACATAAATCAATGTTTCAATAACATTTTCATACATATCCTAAAACCTGTATTGATGTTAGTTGCTTTTATAATAACAGTACTTTATTGCCTTTATTGCTGTCATTTGTTGAAGAAATAAAGCTCAGAGAAATCACTGATTCAGTAGATAGTAGTCTGTAGACAACAAAATTTAAAGTAGTTTAACTTGTCCATGCCTAAATGAGTGAAAAAAAAGTGGGTTTTCATTTTTATTTAAAAAAAAAAGTATCAGACTACTGTATAAAACTTTGGGAAAGCATTGTTTTACATTTGCTTTATGTTCTTGGCAGAAAACTTGACTCTAAATATAAGTTCACCCAAGTAGAATTTAAATTTGCACATATCTAATGCATTGCAGCAATTTCTACTTCACTAAAACTGAAAAATCACTATATCTGTATTTTATATAAGTTGATCTTATGGTACCTGCATAGTGTTATTGCCACAAAGTTATACAATATGCAATAATTTTCTATTTACAACACATTAAGATCCTCCAGCTAGTCATGTGTCTACGAATATATCAGATTGCACAGCGGTCAGTTTTCAAGAAAATCATACAGATGTTTTAACATATAAGTGGAAAAGAAATGGCACTGTAGTTCAATATGACAGCTTTAATTTACAGTTTCTTAGTATTTATATTTGGAATATTATACAAAGAATGAATGGCTATTTCTTCATAGGCACCCTATGTTTTCTATTCTTATCCTACTTCTATCTATACTTATAATTGACTTTCTGACTGTGTCTGAATTCAATTCTTTCTATTAACCATTAGTTCAGTTCAGTTCAGTCGCTCAGTCGTGTCTGACTCTTCGCGACCCCATGAATTGCAGCACGCTGTCCTCCCTGTCCATCATCATCTCCCGGAGTTCATTCAGACTCACGCTCATCGAGTCAGTGATGCCATCCAGCCATCTCAATCTCTGTTGTCCCCTTCTCCTCATGCCCCCAAACCTTCCCAGCATCAGAGTCTTTTCCAATGAGTCAACTCTTCGTATGAGGTGGCCAAAGTACTGGAGTTTCAGCTTTAGCATCATTCCTTCCAAAAAAATCCCAGGGCTGATCTCCTTCAGAATGGACTGGTTGGATTTCCAAGCCGGTGGGGCCCGTCTGTCTATGGGATTCTCCAGGCGAGAATACTGGAGTGGGTTGCCAGGCCTCCTCCAGGGGGTCTTCCAGACCCAGGGATCCTGCCTGCGTCTCTTACATCCCCTGCTGCGGCAAGCAGCTTCTTTACCGCTAGCGCCACCTGGGAAGCCCTTAGCCTCCGCATGTGGGGTCTGGTTCCCTGGCCAGGGATGGAAATTGGGCCCCCGCATTGCGGGTGCAGCCTCTTAGCTACTGGACCACCGCAAGCCCCATGTTTCGTCTCCTCTAAAGGGGGATGAACCAGCTTCAACACCTGAGACCGGCCTCGCTCTGAGAAGTCTCCCTCACCACCGAGGGTGAGATCCCGCCACGCTCTGCTCTGTGCCTCTCAGAGCTCTGTTCCTTTCGCTGGAAATTCTGGCGGGAATCTGGCACCTTTTCTAGCTCCCATTCTACGCACACACATGCACAGGGCAAATAATATCCACAAAGAAGAATAACAAAACATGTAAGAGCAGAAGATAATAGAAGAATAAATTTAAAGTGAAGACACAAATGTTCTCATCATCGCTCCGGGGATTATACTCTCCTCTCCATACAGGCGATAGAAAGATGACGTCAATGACAGTCAACAGTTCAGAAGACGGTAGCCACGCGGAGCCCACAGGACCCGCCCCAGAGGGAAGCCAGAGGCTAGACCGGGAGTGTTGATGAGGACGATCACCCGCCTCCAGGAAGTGTAGTCAGAGTTTTTCAATAAAACTGAATCTCTGCATTTTTATATGGGAGTCATTCCAATGTTTGCAGGATTGTGCGTGCCAAACAAAACATGTCTGTGGGCCATATGCGGCCCAGGAGAGCCAATATATAACCTTATTCATCTGCCTAATAAGGATGCATTAAATATTTATACCTGAAGTGTCAGAAATACAAAAGCTTAATTACCATAAACATATTTACCCCCAGACTTTGTCAGAACAAAGAGACAAAACACAACCAAGTAAACCAAAACCATGCACACACATATATGTATTTATACATGTATGAACACACCCATGCACAAACATAAAGTTCAGTTCAGTCGCTCAGTCGTTCAGTCGTGTCCAACTCTTTGCGACCCCATGAATCACAGCCCGCCAGGCCTCCCTGTTCATCACCATCTCCCAGAGTTCATTCAGACTCGCATCCATAGAGTCAGTGATGCCATCCAGCCATCTCATCCTCTGGCGTCCCCTTCTCCTCCTGCCCCCAATCTCTCCAGCATCAGGGTCTTTTCCAATGAGTCAACTCTTCTCATGAGGTGGCCAAAGTACTGGAGTTTCAGCTTTAGCATCATTCCTTCCAAAGAAATCCCAGGGCTGATCTCCTTCAGAATGGACTGGTTGGATTTCCTTGCAGTCCAAGGGACTCTCAAGAGTCTTCTCCAACACCACAGTTCAAAAGCATCAATTCTTTGGTGCTCAGCCTTCTTCACAGTCCAACTCTTACATCCATACATGACCACAGGAAAAACCATAGCCTTGACTAGACGGACCTTTGTTGGCAAAGTAATCTCTCTGCTTTTCAACATGCTATCTAGGTTGGTCATAACTTTTCTTCCAAGGAGTAAGCGTCTTCTAATTTCATGGCTGCAGTCACCATCTGCAGTGCTTTTGGAGCCCCCCAAAATAAAGTCTGACACTGTTTCCCCATCTATTTGCCATGAAGTGATGGGACCAGATGCCATGATCTTAAAATTAGGTCATAATCAATTAAGTTCATCTTCGAAGGGAGTTTAAAGAGAAGTTTCTAAAATGTCCAGACTAAAAGTCACCCCACAGGGCTTTCCTGAGAGCTCAATTGGAAAGGAATTCACCTGCAATGCAGGAGACCTCAGTTTGATTTCTGGGTTGGGAAGATCCACAGAAGAAGGGATAGGCTCTGTCTCTTATACACATCTTGAGTGAAAAGCAATTTGTTCTGTTTGGTGTTTACGTAAGCATAGTTTTATATAGACTACTAAAATTACTGTGAGGCTTATTTGAAAAAAATAACTTCTTTTTAGGACGTTGGCATACACATTTTTTTGAAAGATGGCTGGCTGACAAGATTCCCTGATAGTCTGTTTAGCAGAATTACTTATTAAATGTGCACACTCTATGTAACACACACAAATTCACACCATGTTACATCCAACTCAGTGAAGGATATTGAATAGACAGTGCTAAGTTTTGGATAATTAGAATAGTCAGTGAGCTGAGAAATTAGAATAGATCACTGTGAGCTGAGCCCCACGTTTTCACTTGTGTGCCAGAGAAACAAAAAGCTCGTCAGAATGACTCAAAATGTCCTGGGAGTGGTTTGGGGAGCTCGGTTTTCTGAAATAGATTAGAGACATATTAAAATAGTGAAAAGAGTTAAAACTGCATCCAAAATTGCAAAAGAAAGATGAGACACTTGGCTGAAGGTAAAATAAGCCCAAGGTCCAGCCTTTCACACCTCTGTGAATTTTACCCTGTGTACTGCCACCTCTGAGTCAATTTCTTCTCCTTTATTTTTTGATATTTTTATTTTTTAATATACTTATTTGGCTGTGTTGGTCTCAGTTGTGGCATACAGGACCTTCACTGTGGCATGCAGGATCTTTCCAGATTCAGCATGCATGCATATAAGTCACTTCAGTCATGTCCGACTCTTGGAGAGCCCATGGACTGTAGCCGGTGGGGCCCGTCTGTCTATGGGATTCTCCAGGCGAGAATACTGGAGTGGGTTGCCAGGCCTCCTCCAGGGGGTCTTCCAGACCCAGGGATCCTGCCTGCGTCTCTTACATCCCCTGCTGCGGCAAGCAGCTCTTTACCGCTAGCGCCACCTGGGAAGCCCTTAGCCTCCGCATGTGGGGTCTGGTTCCCTGGCCAGGGATGGAAATTGGGCCCCCGCATTGCGGGTGCAGCCTCTTAGCTACTGGACCACCGCAAGCCCCATGTTTCGTCTCCTCTAAAGGGGGATGAACCAGCTTCAACACCTGAGACCGGCCTCGCTCTGAGAAGTCTCCCTCACCACCGAGGGTGAGATCCCGCCACGCTCTGCTCTGTGCCTCTCAGAGCTCTGTTCCTTTCGCTGGAAATTCTGGCGGGAATCTGGCACCTTTTCTAGCTCCCATTCTACGCACACACATGCACAGGGCAAATAATATCCACAAAGAAGAATAACAAAACATGTAAGAGCAGAAGATAATAGAAGAATAAATTTAAAGTGAAGACACAAATGTTCTCATCATCGCTCCGGGGATTATACTCTCCTCTCCATACAGGCGATAGAAAGATGACGTCAATGACAGTCAACAGTTCAGAAGACGGTAGCCACGCGGAGCCCACAGGACCCGCCCCAGAGGGAAGCCAGAGGCTAGACCGGGAGTGTTGATGAGGACGATCACCCGCCTCCAGGAAGTGTAGTCAGAGTTTTTCAATAAAACTGAATCTCTGCATTTTTATATGGGAGTCATTCCAATGTTTGCAGGATTGTGCGTGCCAAACAAAACATGTCTGTGGGCCATATGCGGCCCAGGAGAGCCAATATATAACCTTATTCATCTGCCTAATAAGGATGCATTAAATATTTATACCTGAAGTGTCAGAAATACAAAAGCTTAATTACCATAAACATATTTACCCCCAGACTTTGTCAGAACAAAGAGACAAAACACAACCAAGTAAACCAAAACCATGCACACACATATATGTATTTATACATGTATGAACACACCCATGCACAAACATAAAGTTCAGTTCAGTCGCTCAGTCGTTCAGTCGTGTCCAACTCTTTGCGACCCCATGAATCACAGCCCGCCAGGCCTCCCTGTTCATCACCATCTC
>SJYC01101034.1:0-15558 GCA_006408675.1 Madoqua kirkii
TATGGACATTATCATAAGCTTTTATTTTGGTTCATTCAGTGCATTTTTTATATGTGAAGCATCATATTAAATATTATGGCTTTTCATCTAAAACTTAGATAAATTAGATTAAAAGTTTAAATTAAAAATAAGTTGATCTGTACAATATTTGCTTCTGGAATCATGAAATGTGAAGCAAATACATTGTCTAAGTTTCACTAGAGATGATTCTATCTTTTATATAGTTTTTCTTTTTTTTTAATTTGTCCAAGTAACTCCAGACGTGCATTGTTCATTGGTAATATGTAATTAAATGTCTAAGAGATCTTCAAAGAGCTGGAATGTCATGGAAAATATCACACCAACTTGCTATTACAGCTATTCTTGTAGTAAAAGTCAATAGTCCTCAACTAGGCGTGGTGTATTACAGATGCTAATAATTGAGAGTGGTGACCTGTTGGGTTTATATCCTAGAATGCAATTCTATGGTCCAATTCTAGAAGAAATAGATATAGATATCTATTTACACTTAATTGTACAGTAGATTCATTGTTCTTCCTTTATATAAATTAGACAATGTTGAATGAATATTTCCTTGCTGGGAGCACTGAGTACAAGAATTCATGAATCAAATACTTTTTTCTAAGTTCAGATATTCTTTGTGTTGTAATTATCATAAACGTTTTATGAATACAAACACAACTTCCTACCCTTATGTTTCTTGCCGATATTATTCCTGCCTATTGTAGCTTTCCTTCTCTCCACAACTCTTTTCTACACCTTAGATTCTTGTTCTCACTTGCCTTATCATTCAGACTAAACTAAACCTGTCTGAATAATCACCCCAACCTTAATTTAAAAGCAAATAAAATCTAAAAATTAGGAAAGAGTAAAAGAAATTAGGAAAGAGTAAAAGAATTTAGTAACAAATTCCATGCCTTAATTATGTGCTAGGTCTCAATTCATTTTTACAATTCTGGTAGGTGATGCATTATTGCCTTTCTATAATAAATTGGGAAACTGAAGTGCTGAAATGTTAACTAACTTGTGGAAAGAAAACGCATCTGGGAATGGGAAAGCTATATGGCACAAATGCTTGTGTTTTTCTGTGGTTGTATAGTATACAAGACAATAAGTAGAACATAATATGAAATTCATATTAAAAACTGATAAAGGAAAAAATGCCTATAGTCTTCATTCTTTTAGAGGGACAGACAATTTACAATTAATCCATAAATTAATAGAAGAATTAAGAGGTTCTCTTTAGAGTGATGATGGAATGTGGAAGTAATCAGTTTCAAGATCCTAAAAAGATTTAGTTCCATATCATTTGTTAAATAAATATTTGTTCACCTTCTTGTGGGTGCTCTGCATACTTCTTTCTGCTAAGTTTATAGATAGACATAGAACTAGACCTCTGTCTTCATAAAGTTTAAATTTCATAGGAAAGAGAGAACAAAACTGTTTTTGTTATTCAGTCACTAAGTCATGTCTGACTCTTTGATGCCCTATGGACTGCAGCCCACCAAGCTCATCTGTCCTCCACTGTCTTTCAGGGCTGCTCAAATTCATGTCCATCGATCAGTGATGCTCTCTAATCATGTCATTCTCTGCTGCCCTCTTCTCCTCCTGCGATCAATCTTTTCTAGCAGCAGGTTTTTGTCCAATGAGTCAGCACTTCTCATCAGGTGGCTGAAGTGTTGGAGCTTCAACTTCAGCATCAGTCCTTCCAATGAAAATTCAAGGTTGATTTCCTTTAAGATTGACTGGTTTGAACCACTGGCAGTTCAAGGGACTCTCAAGAGTCTTCTCCAGCTCCACAATTCAAAAGCATCAATTCTTCTGTGTTCATTCTTCTTTATTGTCCAACTCTCACATCCATAGATGACCACTTTGAAAACCATAGCTTTGATTATACAGACCTTTGTCCACAAAATTATGGCACTTCTTTTTAATATGGTGTCTAGGTTTGTCCTTGCTCTCCTTCCAAGGAGCATGAGTCTTTTAATTTCATGTCTGCAGTCACCATCTGAAGTGACTTTGGAGTCCAAGAAAATAAAACCTATGACTTCTTCCACTTTTCCCCTTCTATTTGCCATGAAGTGATGGGAGAGGAAAATGGCCATAAAGTAAATCAAGTCTTAAACATTGGTTTCAATTATTGATAAATGCTCCTGGACCCAAAAAGAAAAAAAAAAAGTAATATGAGTAATGTGATACTAAGTGCCACATAAAAAGAAATGACATTTGAGTGAAGGGTGAAAGTTACTGGGCCATGTGCAGAATTTAGATATAGACTCTTCAGACAGAGGAAACAAATGAAAAAATTAGCACTTTAAAGTTTTTGATGTCTCCCAGAGACATAAAGCAAGATGGCCAGATGTAATGGTCTAGAAAGTAGCTGGTGATAAGTTTGAAGAAAGTGGTAGGTACTATTTACTTTGTAAGCCATGGTGAAGCATTTGGAGTTTATTCTGGGAATAATGGAAAATTATTAGAGAGTTTTATACAGAAAAATAAGGTGGAATTTTTTTTAAGTTATTACAAAGACTAGATGAAACTTATGCTTCTGGACAAGAAAGAGTAACAAGAACCAGATTTTCTCTCCTGCTGAACAAACAAATATTGAATAAAGCAAGAAGGGGAAAAGCATGTTTTAAGACAGTTTTATATCAAGCAGTGAAGGGCTGTTTGTATGTTAACTGACTCAGAAAAAAATCATGTGATAAAATGTACTATCCATTTCTTATAAAAATTCTCAGCATGTACAATCAGGTAGGAAAAAAAATAAATAAAAAGCATCCAAATTAGAACAAGTAAAGTAAGACATCTCTTTTTCACAGATGACATGGAAGTTTTGGAAATCATGTACTGACATGAGGAGTGTATCCCTAGTATACAAACTTTTAAAATACCATGAAGCAATCATTTAAAAATGGACAAGATATTTTAACAGATACTTTACTGTAGTAAAGCAAGGGATAAAAGATGATCAACATCATTAATCATTAGGGAAATTCTAATGAAACCACAGTAATATACTACCACACACTCTTAGAATGGCAAAAATTCAAAAGATTGGCATACTAAATGCTAGTTAAGGATATGGAGGTATTGACATCCTTACATACTGATGGGAGAGTGAAATTGTACAATCACTTTGGACAACTGTATGCTCACTCAAAATAACCAGGAAATACATAAACATTGAATGTAACATATATACCTTGTACAAGAAACAACAAAGAATCCAGTAAGTCTAGAGGAAAAAGGCAAATGTGAGAGTGAGAGGTAAAAGTCAGAGAACTAAAAGAAATTCTTATAATCTTCTTGTAAGCATAATGACATTTACTTTGACTGAGATTGGAAGCCATTGAAGGGTTTTGAGCAGAGAAGAAACCTGGTCAGGGTTCGCCAATAAAGGTCTGTCTAGTCAAAGCTATGGTTTTTCCAGTGGCTATGTATGGATGTGAGAGTTGGAATATAAAGAAGGCTGAGCACTGAAGAATTGATGCTTTTGAACTGTGGTGTTGGAGGACTCTTGAGAGTTCCTTGGACTACAAGGAGATCCAACCAGTCCATCCTAAAGGAGATCAGTCCCGAGTGTTCATTGGAAAAACTGATGTTGAAGCTGAAACTCTAGTACTTTGTCCATCTCATGTGAAGAGTTGACTCATTTGAAAAGACCCTGATGCTGGGAGGGACTGAGGCAGGAGGAGAAGGGGACGACAGAGGATGAGATGGTTGGATGGCATCACTGACTCAATGGATATGAATTTGGGTGCACTCAGGGAGTTGGTGATGGATAGGAAGGCCTGGCATGCTGCAGTTCATGGGGTCACAAAGAGTCAGACATGACTGAGTGACTGAACTGAACTGAACTGTAATTTTTATGTTGAAAATAGTTGTTGCTCTTCAGTCACTGAGTCATGTCTGACTCTTTGTGACCCCAAGGCCTGTAGTCTGCCAGACTCATCTTTTCTCTGTTCTCTCAGAGCTTGCTCAAATGCATGTCCATTGAGTCCAGTTATGCTATCTAACCATCTCATCCTCTACCACTGTCTTCGTCTTCTCCTCCTGCCCTCAATCTTTCCCAACAGCAGTATCTTTTCCAATGAGTCAGTTCTTTGCATCAAGTGGCCAAACTATTGGAACTTCAGCTTCAGCAGCAGTCCTTCCAATGAGTATTCAGGGTTTAGTTGAGAATAGACTCTGTTTTTAATAAACTGTAGTGGTCAAAGTTTAAAACAGAGAGACTAGTTAATAAACTTTTGTAGTGGTTTATGCAGGGCAGGATGGTGCGTTTATTATGAGTAGTAAAGATGGATATATTTTTTCTCTGGATATATTTTCATAATGGATATACATCATAAGAAATGCTGGACTGGAAGAAACACAAGCTGGAATCAAGATTGCTGGGAGAAATGTCAATAACCTCAGTTATACAGATGACACCACCATTATGGCAGAAAGTGAAAAAGAACTAAAAAATCTCTTGATGAAAGTGAAAGAGGAGAGTGAAAAAGTTGACTTAAAGCTCAACGTTCAGAAAATGAAGATCTTGCCATCTAGTCCCATCAATTCATGGGAAATAGATGGGGAAGCAGTGGAAATAGTGTCAAACTTCATTTTTTGGGCTCCAAAATCACTGCAGATGGTGATTGCAGCCATGAAAATAAAAGACGCTTACTCCTTGGAAGGAAAGTTATGACGAACTTAGATAGCATATTCAAACGCAGAGACATTACTTTGCCGTCTAAGGTCCATCTAGTCAAGGCTATGGTTTTTCCTGTAGTCATATATGAATGTGAGAGTTGGACTGTGAAGACAGCTGAGCACTGAAGAATTGATGCTTTTGAACTGTGGTGTTGGGGAAGACTCTTGAGAGTTCCTTGGACTGCAAGGAGATCTGCCACCTCATGTGAAGAGTTGACTCACTGGAAGACTCTGATGCTAGGAGGGATTGGGGGCAGGAGGAGAAGGGGACGACTGAGAATGAGATGGCATCACTGACTCGATTCACGTGAGTCTGAGTGAACTCTGGGAGTTGATGATGGACAGGGAGGCCTGGTGTGCTGTGATTCATAGGGCACAAAGAGTGGGCCACGATTGAATGACTGAACTGAACTGATACCTTGAAAGCAGGATTGACAGGACTTTTTGGACTTTGTAGAATATATAAGAATAATTCAAGGCTAACCTCATTTATTTACTTAATTAACTAGTAGAATGGAATTTCCATAAACTAAGATGGAAATATTAATTGGGTGGTTTCAAAGAAAAAGGAATTTATTTTTTAAGTGAATAATAATAAATAAAATACACGTAAAATACTAGTCAAGTTTAGCAGAAGACTATTTAGTCATTGCTTACTTTAAAAAGTAGAATGAGGTAATAACCATCTTTAAAAACAGAATGAAAAAACACTCTGGGTAAGACAAAAATATATCGGTAGATAAAATCAAAGAGGTTAAATTTTATTCTGAGCATTTTGAAGAAGTCAGGGTGAAGAAGGAACCAACAATATATGAACAAAAAAGAAAAGATTTTTAATGCTCCAGTATGGTAAAATCCACTCCATTATTAAAGTTTGGGGTTATTTTCTTGTGTAAGAATTAAAACTAAAACTATAACTGAACATTAAAATATATGGCATCTAACATATTTTCAGTAACACTAGGAGTTAAAGTTAGTAAGCTTACATTGTTGAACTAATATTGATGAGGATAGAAATTTTAGCATAAATAGAAGCTGGATCTCATGGGAACTATAAATTTCTATTCTTGGGATATTTTCAAACCTTTAGACAGAGTCTGCTAAAGTGGTTTCTTGTTCATTCACGCTCTTTTTCTCTCTTATCTTCTCAGTTCTGTGTCACTAAAAATGGCTGTTCACTTTGTACCAGTCTACCCACAGTGAACTGGTCACTGCTTGACATCAAGTTTGATATGGCCACTGTAATTAACAAAATTTTTGACTGTAATTGATCAAAGGTTATACTTTTATAAATTTTCTACTGCTTTATCTATATTACTCCAGGTTTTAATTTGTAAAAATCTGTTTAACACAGGTTTATAAGTAAAAATTATAAATTTGATTGCATTCTTTAGAAACATTTCAAAAAATGCTTTGTTAATGTCATGTATTCTTTTGTGGTAAGAGTTCTACAGAATTTTTAGACTTAGAAGAATGGATAGTTTTTTCCTGGGCTGCAGTAGTCAGGAATATTATTTCCAATTAAAAATAATAAATTACAGTTGTTTCTTATTTCTCATTTTCAAGTATCTCTTAGTTTATATAACCATTGAGTTAAGTCAGTAGATTAGTTTAAGGATAGATATGGAAGTCAGGTCTAGGATAAGAAATGATGGGCATGTTTCTTAACCATAATAATTAGGCCTTGAGAATCACACAGCTTAATCTAGCTCAGTTAGAGAGAACAATAGAAATACTTAAGTAGGTGTGAGGTTTGAAGGTAAAGAAGTCTTACAAAACACCAGCATCAGTAGTTAGCCTCTCCTCTCAGTGCCGTAGGTGAGCTGTCCACTTGACACCTGAGACATTCTCATCTATGCCGTGCATAATGCTCCCTCCCTTTCTTAAAGATTTTCTTCTATTGATGATTCTCTATCTCTTATGCTTATCAACATCTTCTACTCTCTCCATTCTCTCTCACTGATATTCAAAAATTTTCAAAAGTATTTTAGTCTGTAGAACAACTCAAAAACTACTCTCTATTATAAACCCCCTTGAATCAAATTTTCTTCTTATGCTACTTACTTAATACTCACACCCTCAGTCTCTGCAACATTCCCCATCACCCTCTATTGATCACCAAATTGCTGAATCCATTTCCTTACATTTTCTGTGGGTGAGGTGTAGCTTTTATTTTGAAAGCAAAATTTTACATGATTGAGGTTTATGAGAAAAGAGAAAGCATAGATCTCTCATTCTTCCACACTATCAGATGAGGTATGTTTGGGCCTGCCTTGATCTTTATCACAAAAGGGTGAGTACTTTGTCAGTTTGGAAGTAAATTGCTTGACACCAAGTAGATTTGGATGCTGATCTATTAAGTGGAGTAGTATGAGAATATAAATAGAATATAAATTGCTCAGCACCTGGAGTCTTTAAGGGCATGGAGAAGGGAATTGGCTTCCCCTCCATGCTGGAAGGAATCACTAATCCCATGAGAAGCTGAATTTGGATGCAGTCCTGCTCACTGGGAAGAAGGCTGTAAAGGAAGGTCCTATGTCCCAGGTAGTTCTTTATCTACACAATACAGGATGAACACTTGGGATGGGCACACCTACTGCTTGCATTATACTTCCTGAAAGAAAGGCCAGTTTGCTGTCATCACTTTTTGACATTCGCTTTCAATTCCCCACAAGTCTGAAATTCCTTATTACCACACCATTCACACCTCCTTCAACCAAATCCAAAGAAAACTAGGTTCATGTTAAACCTACCATTGTGCGGTGTTCTATCACAGTTGTTCATTTAAACAGTCTGAAATTGCTTTGTGAGGTTGTGATGAGCCAAGCCTTAGGTCAAATTGTGCCACATATGCAGTTGTAGAGCAAATAAACACTTTTTAGCAAAGCAAGTACAAGGCAGTTCCTGAAAGTGAAGGTGAAGTCGCTCAGTCATGTCCGACTCTTTGCGACCCCGTGGACTGTAGCCTACCAGGCTCCTCCATCCATGGGATTCTCCAGGCAAGAATACTGGAGTGGGTTGCCATTTCCTTCTCCAGGGGATCTTCCCAACCCAGGGATCAAACCCAGGTCTCCCGCACTGGAGGCAGATACTTTAACCTCTGAGCCACCAGGGAAGCTAAACCTGTCCTGAAGACAGAAAAGTTCTGCTTTCTGTGCTTTCAGGTGCTCTGGTTACACATTTTGAGGCAGACACGTGTATTTCAGAGACTGATCCAAGGCCGGGATTCATCATATCATGCTATCAGAAAAACCAGCACCAGAATGCTTTCTGAAACAATACCTTCACTTTGGATCTCTGGAGGATGTAGTCAAACCAATGAGAATGTTTGCATACTTGTTCGTTCTTAGTTAAAGGTGGAGAGAGTCTCAATTATTTCAGCTAATCCACATCAGTTGAATACCTTTAATTTTATTAACAGGAGTTTATTTTCTACATTCATCATGATAAGCGGTCACTTTTATTATTGTGTGCTCATTTTCAGAGAGTGTCAGTTGTTAATCAACATAGAGTTTCAGAAATGTTTGCCTCTGCCACTTCTAGAGCATGACCTTCCCCTTGTTATTGTTTTTGTTCAGTTGCTCAGTCATGTCCAACCCTTTATGACCCCATGGACTGCAGTACGCCAGGCTTCCTTGTCCCCTACTATCTCTTAGAGCTTACTCAAACTCGTGTCCATTGAGTCTGTGACACTATCTAACCATCTCATCCTCTTCTACCCCCTTCTTTTGCCTTCAGTCTTTCCCAGCATCAGAGTCTTTTCCAAAGAGTCACTCAGAATCAGTCCTTCCAATGAATATTCAAGACTGATTTCCTTTAGGATTGACTGGTTTGATCGCCTTGCAGTTCAAGAGACTCTCAAGAGTCTTCTCCAACACCACATTTCAAAAGCATCAATTCTCCAGCGCTCAGCTTTCTTTATAGTCCAACTCTCGCATCCATACATGACTACTGGAAAAAGCGTAGCTTTGACTAGATGGACATTTTTGGTGAACTCCGGGAGCTGGTGATGGACAGGGAAACCTGGAGTCCTTCAGTTCATGGGGTCGCAAAGAGTCGGACATGACTGAGTGACTGAACTGAACATAATTTTTGAGATAAATGCTATTCCTGTTGTAATTTTTCAAAAGAAGTAATTGAGGCACAGAAAAGTTAAGTAAGTTACTTGGTAGTAAGCACATGGGTTAAATAATTCTATGGATAGAGGAACCTGGTGGCTACAGTCAGGGGGCTCAAAGACGAGGACCTGATTGAGTCACTAACAATTTCACCTTTTACAGCAGATGGGTAGAGTAAAACCAAATCTCTTATTTCAGAGATAATTTTTTACCACTGTATTATACTTGGTTTTCCACTATTATATAGCTTGGATTACAGTTACAGGATGTAAGCTGAAGTAATATTATTAATGACATCTACATTTAACCTCAAATGGATATGCATGTCCACCTTAACCAGCAATGAATGACTATCTCTTCTCATCCCTAACAATCTGATATTAGCTGTTATTCTTACTTTTTACACTATGCTGACAGGCATATAAATATATCTTACTGTTTTTTAATTTAATTTGGTAACTTAATTTTTTCTTAATGTTATTTAATTCCTAATAAGGTTGAAAAATACTTTGGAACATCTTTCAAAATTCTAGTCCTTTTCCCTTGTCATTTTAAATCTGTTTCTTATCATGTTATTGTTAATCTCTGGAGTTTCTTATGTAGTTCAGATATTAACCACTTATTAATTTTAGTATGCTAAATAATACCTTCTCTCACACTGTCATCAGTTCTATTACATGCATCTGTAATGTCTTTCATTAAATAAAATATTTGATGTCGTGAATTTGTCACAGGCTCTGGAGGAAAAACCCAATATGCTTGGAATATGCACAGGGGGAAGTGAAGGCAAAGTGAGATAGAGAGAGGCAGGAGCTGGGGCTCATGCCATTATTAAAGCCTGTGTTCATCTGATGTTCCCAGGCTAATGCCATCTTAATCATTTCAAACCAGAAGGGCATAGTTTGGGTAAGTCACAGGAGGGTTTTATCTAAGAAGCACAGAAAGAAAAAGTGCTAGTTATCAAGGAAGACTTTACCACAAGGCCTATCAGAAACTTACATTTGCCTGCACCTCTGTGAGTTCCTATCTAGGGCATGAGCCTTGTATGAGAAGTTACTGTCAGTTTAAGGTTCCTAAGGCTGCTTGGCCAAATAATAAATGATTAAGTAGCAATGTGTTTGTAGCCCAGTTGGTAAAGAATCTGCCTGCAGTGCAGGAGACCCAGGTTCAATTCCTGGCCTAGGAAGATCCCCTGGAGAAGGAAATAGCAACCCACTCCAATATCCTTGCCATGGAAAATCTCATGGACAGAAGACTGCAGTCCATGGGGTCACAAAGAGTCGGGTACGACTGAGCGACTAACACTAAGACTAAGGTAGCAATGTGCTGTGTGCTCAGTCATGTTCAGCTCTTTGCGACTCCAAGGACATAGCTTGCCAGGCTCCTCTGCCCATGGAATTTTGAAGGCAAGAATAATGGAGTGGGTTGTCATTTCTCCCTCCAGGAGATCTTCTAGACCCAAGGATCAAACCTGCATCTCTTGAGTCACCTGCATTGACAAGTGAGCTCTATCACTGCACCACCTGGGAAGCAAGGCAGCAACTTTTGTTCCATCTCTCAGTCATGTCTGACACTTTGTGACTCCATGGACTGCAGCACATTAGGCTTCCCTGTCCTGGAAACTTTGCTCAAACTCATGTCCATTGAGTCAGTGATGCTATCTAACTGTTTCATCCTCTGCTGCCCTCTTCTCCTCCTGCCCTCATTCTTGGCCAGCATCAGGGTTTTTCCAATGAGTTGGCTCAATACCATGATGTAATTTAGGCAAAGGTTCAACAGATATAGTCAAGTCAATCTGTCTTGCCTTAGAGTGAATGCCTTTGGCATCCTATCAAGGACTCTATTCCCACGCTAATTCACAGTGAAACTGGCCTGAATTTTCTTCCTTGGCATTATGATTTTACTGCTTAAATTTAGTTCTTTAACATATCGAGGATATATATTAGCTCAAAATTCAGCTTTATTTTTTATCTAGTTAGCCAGTTTTTACAGTACCTTGCAGCACTAATTATATGGCCTCACTTCCTTGTTGAGAAACATCTTTTAGGCAGTAAATGAAATAGTAAATATTATCTATCCCATAATTAGGCCTAAGTAAGTGCCTTTGGAATTAGCTCAAAAACCAGGGCTACCTGGGAGACATATTAAGTTATATGTATCATAAAAGTAACATACATCAGAACTCTATAATCATATCAGTATCATTGGGTATTTAAAGACAGCCAGGAGAATTCAAGGTTTAATGGCAACTGCAGGACAGTGGCATGCAAATTCATTAAGTGTTCCATATTTGGGGGCTTCCCAGGTGGCACTAGTGGTAAAGAACCTACCTGCCAATGCAGGAGATGTAAGAGACACAGGTTCAATCCCTGGGTTGGGAAGGTCCCCTGGAGAAGGAAATGATAACCCACTCTGGTATTCTTGCTTGGAGAATCCCATGGAAGAGGAACCTGGCGGGCTGTTACAGTCCGTAGGGCCACACAGAGTCGAGCACCACTGAAGTGACCTTGTACATCAGTACAACTCTTGTAGGTCAGCCACCATGCTGAGTATAAATTATTGATCATAGGTAAAAATGTTAGTAGTTTACTGACTTGAGTCTTTTATATATATATATATATTTAACATTCGATTTGCATTTAGGTCGCAAAGAGTCAGACATGACTGGGTGACTCAACAACAATTGACGTTTCAAAAACACGGGTTCAGTCACATGCAGATCTTTTTCAATAAATAGGTTCTACAGTATGTAATCCATAGTTGGCTGAATCTACAAATGCAGAATTTCAGATACATAGTGCCAACTCTGTGAAGTTATACATGGGTTTTTTACTCTGCTGGAGGTTGGCACCCCTCACTCCCACATTATTCAAGGGACAGCTGTACTGTCATCCAGTCTCCTTGATGGGTATATTTTATGAGCAGTAACTCATCAGAATAATGGATGGAGGCTGATGTCAAACAGGACCATATCAATAATAAATCCCGAAATGTGTCTTGATCATTTGGTTGCATTATCTTGTCACTGGAGTGGATGATTTAGCAGCCTGCTCTGAAAATTTGTAATCATATTTGAAAAGTTCTGCTCTAAATGAGTTTGTTTGCCTAAGATTCAAAAGTGAATAAGTAAAATAGGTCAATAGAAAAAATAATCATAGGTTCCAGTACAAGATGACTCCCAAATTCACCTCCTCCCATGGACAAATTAAATGACAGCTGCATACAGAATAGTTCTCTCTGAAAGAAATCCAGAATCTAGCTGAGTAACTTTTTACACATCAGGTGGATGAGAAGCCCACATTGGAATGGGTAAGAGAGGCTGAAGACAGTCTCACCATAAACCCTACCTGACACAGTGACCCAACCAGGGGGGGATCTCAGACTACGAGTTTCTCCTAAGGATCGAAAGGTTTGGGCCCCACAGCTTGTGCTGCAGCTCTTAAGACTTGGAGAGATGGGCCCCTAAAACATGTAGCTTTGAAAGCCAGCAAGGACTTGCGTGTCTCAGACCCACAAGCTAGTGCAGTCTGAGAAGCAGTTCCTCACAGGCGTGTATGGACGAATCCCCCAAGGTTTAGCCCAAAGGGAATATCCTGAAGCTGCCCAGTCTTAATGTAAACCAGGCCTATTTGCTTATCTTAAATGCTTTAACCTGAAGAACATGCCATGGAGGCGTGCAGGCATGTGCTGTCCCTCTACCTCACACCAGATCACCAGAACTTCCTGGGAAGGAGCTTGTGCAAACGTCTGGCACCCCAGCTGTTGTGGTTGCCACGCATGGGACTGATCACCTGGCTCTGATGGCAGCAGTGCTTTTGGATCCTGTGGGACTGTAGCAAATAGTCCATAATGCACTGTCCCTTCAAGCCTCAGTGCAAAGAGAGCAAAGACCATCTCCCAGTCTCCCCCTAAAAGTGGTCTGATTGTGTACTTTGCAATCCGCTGCCTGAGATTATAGTTTCCAATCAGCCTGTGCTGAGTAAGATCCTCTTTGGGACACTGACAGGTCTTGGTACACCTCCACTACTGAGAGCCTCTGAGAAAAGTCTGCTTGAATGATCACAAAGGTATTAGAGCCAAGGGCTAGGGCATGGTTAAACGATAAGGTTAATCTATACAAAAGTACTCCTTTAAAACTAGAGAGGTGGTTTTAGCTAGTGCATAGAAACTAAGAGAGTCAAGGAAAATGAAACAAAGGACTACGTTCCAAACAAAAGGACAAGAAAACTTTAGAAAGAGATCTTAATGGAACAAATGCTAACTTTGGATGTGAAAGCTGGACTGTGAAGAAGGCTGAGCACCGAAGAATTGATGCTTTTGAACTGTGGTGTTGGAGAAGACTCTTGAGAGTCCCTTGGACTGCAAGGAGATCCAACCAGTCCATTCTGAAGGAGATCAGCCCTGGGATTTCTTTGGAAGGAATGATGCTAAAGTTGAAACTCCAGTACTTTGGCCACCTCATGCAAAGAGTTGACTCATTGGAAAAGACTCTGATTCTGGGAGGGATTGGGGGCAGGAGGAAGAGGGGACGACAGAGGATGAGATGGCTGGATGGCATCACTGACTTGTTGGACACGAGTCTTAAGTGAACTCCAGGAGTTGGTGATGGACAGGGAGGTCTGGCGTGCTGTGATTCATGGGGTCACAAAGAGTCGGACACGACTGAGCGACTGAACTGATTACCATAAAGAACAAAGTGAAAATGTCAGCTCAGATATAGAAAATGTATCAAATAAAAATAACACAGTTGAGGAATATAATAACTGAAAAATTCATTCAGTAGAGGGATCAACAGTAGACTTAAGAAAAATCATTATGTGAAGTCAAAGACCAGATGGTAGAATTCAGTCAGAACGGCAAACAGTAAAAGAATCAAGAGTGAAGATAGCTATAGGACACCATCAAGCAACCCAGAGGTTGCAGGGGTCCCAGAAAGGAAAGGGAGAAGGGACAGAAAATTTTGGAAAAATAATGGTTGTAAGCTTTACTAACCTGGGAAAAGAAAGACACCCAGATCCAGGAAGCTCAAAGTTCTAAATAGAATCTAAAGAGACCCATACTAAGACAAGTTATCATAAACTGCAAAAGACAGAATCTTAAAAACAGCAAGAGAAAAAAAAAAAAAAAAGTTCCATAAAAGGGAACCCCAGTGAAACTATGAATAGATTTTTCAGCAGAAACTTTACAGGCCAGGTGGGAGTGACATGGTGTATTCAACATGCTGAAAGGAAAAAACTGGCAAAAGTTGTCCTTCAGAATTGAAAAGCAAAAGCTAAGGACATCACCACTAGACAGGCTTCATAACATGTTAAAGGGAGCTCTTTAAGCTGAACTAAAATGGCAGTAGGGCTTCCTAGGTGTCACAGTGGAAAGAATCTGCCTGCTAATGCAAGAGATGCAAGATCAATACCTGGGTCAGGAAGATTCCCTGGAAAAGGAAATGACAACCCACTATAGTATTCTCACCTGGAAAATCCTATGGACAGAGGAGCCTGATGGGCTATAATCCATGGGGTCACAAAGAGTCAGACATGACTGATCATGCACAAAATGGCATTAATTAGAGGAAAAATGAAAATACAAACCTCACTGGTAAAGGTAAATATATAGTTAATTTGGAATACTCTAATGCTGGTGAGTTTATCATTTACATATCTAGTTGTGAAGGTTAAAAGACAAAAGTAACCATAATGAATTACAATAATTTCCTAATGGATATACAAGATAAAAAGATGTAAATTGTAATAAGACCCAACTGTATGCTACTGATGAGACTCTCTCCCGCTTTAAGGACACAGGTAGTCTCAAACTTAAGGGATAAGAAAACATTGTAATCATTGGGCTTTTAAACACGTTAGGGCAGATGGACTTAACGTTTCATTGAAAAGCAGAAAAATACACATTCTTTTCAAATGCACATAGAACATTATCCAGGGTAGGTCATATGTTAGACCATGAAAAAAAGGCTTCATAAATTTAAGAAGTTTGAAATCATGTCAAGCATTTTCTCTGACCAAAATGGTAGGAAACTAGAACCCATATAAAAGGAAGACTGGAAAATTCTCAAATGTGTGGAGATCAAACAATAGCCTGCTGAACAGCAAATGGGTCAAAGAAGAAATCAAAAGGAAAATTAAAAACAAAACTTAAGACAAATGGAAATGCAAAATACCAAAGTCTGCAAGTCTAAGAAGCAAACAGTGATAAGTCTACAGTAAAAGAATCAGGAAACAAAATTCTCAAACAGCCTAATTACCCCTGAAGGAAATAGAAAAACAAGAACAAATTCTAAGAGTAATAGGAAGAAAACAAGTATCAGAGCAGAAATAAATGGAGACTAAAAGACAACAGAAACAGATGCTTTGTTGGAAAGATAAAATTGATAAAACTTTAAATTGAATAAATGAGAAGAAAGGATAATTCCTAGAACATACAATTTAGTCAGTTCAGTCGCTCAGTCGTGTCTCACTCTGCGACACCATGAATCACAGTACGCAAGGCCTCCCTGTTCATTGCCATATCTCGGAATTCACTCAGACTCACGTCCATCGAGTCCATGATGTCATCCAGCCATCTCTCCGTCCCCTTCTGCCCCCAATCCCTCCTGGTATCAGAGACTTTTCCAATGACTCAACTATTCGCATGAGGTGGTCAAAGTACTGGAGTTTCAGCTTTAGCATCATTCCTTCCAAAGAAATCCCAGGGTTGATCTCCTTCAGAATGGACTGGTTAGATCTCCTTGCAG
>SJYC01101035.1:0-10070 GCA_006408675.1 Madoqua kirkii
CCATGAATCGCAGCATGCCAGGCCTCCCTGTCCATCACCAACTCCCGGAGCTCACTCAGACTCACGTTCATTGAGTCAGTGATGCCGTACAGCCATCTTATCCTCTGTTGCCCCCTTCTCCTCCTGCCCCCAATCCCTCTCAGCATCAGAGTCTTTTCCAGTGGTTCAACTCTTTGCATGAGGTGGCCAAAGTACTAGAGTTTCAGGTTAAGCATCATTCTTTCCAAAGAAATCCCAGGGCTGATCTCCTTCAGAATGCACTGGTTGGATCTCCTTGAAGTCCAAGGGACTCTCAAGAGTCTTCTCCAACACCACAGTTCAAAGCATCGATGCTTCAGTGCTCAGCCTTCTTCACAGTCCAACTCTCACATCCATACATATGACTACTGGAAAAACCATAGCCTTGACTAGATGGACCTCAGTTGGCAAAGTAATGTCTCTGCTTTTCAATACGCTATCTAGGTTGGTCATAACTTTTCTTCCAAGGAATAAGCGTCTTTTAATTTCATGGCTGCAGTCACCATCTGCAGTGATTTTGGAGCCCTCAAAATAAAGTCTGACACTGTTTCCACTGTTTCCTCATCTATTTCCCATGAAGTGATGGGACCGGATGCCATGATCTTCATTTTCTGAATGTTCAGTTTTAAGCCAACTTTTTCACTCTCCACTTTCACTTTCATCAAGAGGAGGCTTTTTAGCTCCTCTTCACTTTCTTCCATAAAGGTGGTGTCATCTGCATATCTGAGGTTATTGATATTTCTCCCGGCAATCTTGATTCCAGCTTGTGTTTCCAGCATTTCTCATTATATACTCTGCATAGAAGTTTAATAAGCAGAGTGACAATATACAGTCTGACCTACTCCTTTTCCTATTTGGAACCAGTCTGTTGTTCCATGTTCAGTTCTAACTGTTGCTTCCTGACCTGCATATAGGTTTCTCAAGAGGCAGGCCAGGTGGTCTGGTATTCTCATCTCTTTCAGAATTTTCCACAGTTTATTGTGATGCACACAGTCAAAGGCTTTGGCATAGTCAATAAAGCAGAAATATATGTTTTTCTGGAACTCTCTTACTTTTTCCATGATCCAGCGGATGTTGGCAATTTGATCTCTGGTTCCTCTGCCTTTTCTAAAAGCAGCTTGAACATCAGGAAGTTCACAGTTCATGCATTGCTGAATTCTGGCTTGGACAATTTTGAGCATTACTTTACTATCTGTAAATGAATAATCAACTCTCTTTTTATACATTTCAATAGAGGTTATAAAATGTCAGTGTTAAAAAACTGTTTATCATTTGTTTACATAAATATAAAAATACATTTAATAACATAAAGATACATTTAAAACATAAAGATACATTTAATTATAAGAACACACCAATGACTTAGATGTCATTATATTTTCTTGGAAGAAAGACATTCAAAATGTTACCTAAGGAAATGTAAATCTCTTGCATAATGTAGCCTAGAAGCCACGTCTCATCCATTCTGAGAGGTCTTTACACTATACTCTGAAGATTGCCTTCTACATAAATAAAAAATAAACATTCAAATCATGTGAAAAACAAAATTTTTCAGCTACAAGTTTAGTGAAAATATCATTTCTAAGCATGCTAGTGAAACATCTTTTCACTCACATGTACACTCATGTAGGCGCACTTATTTCAACTATAATTTGCTGTGTCAGGAATGAGTTTTATTGCTTTGTCTTTTATTAATGCATTCATAATATGGATGCAAGCTGGAGGAATGAACATATTTGAGATATTAGGAAAGTATAAATATTTTCAGTTGGTAGATATATAACAAAACTTTCTTAGAACTAAACAAACTAACAACTCTCCTTCAGATAATTTAACATTCAGAGTTAATGAATAAGATTTTTTCGCTAAAAAATTCCCGCAAATGCATCTAAATAAGAACATATGTCTCTTTTACCACTGTTGTTATGTACATGAATAAATTTATTCTTTATTTGCCAGGAAGTCTGTTTGGGCACAATAAACACTGAATCCATGTTTATGTTTTATCATGGATAAGTTTTCTTTTTAAGGGGAATCATTTATTTTATTCAAATTATCTTTTCTATTACTGACAGCATTAACTAGGAGAAGATGCATCAGGGCCATCTGGCATCTTTAGTAGCTTATTTTGACACCTCACTCATTTGTGTAAATAATTCACTGATCCAGTATAAGCTGACTTTCCAAATGCAAGGTACTTTTATTTTCAGACTCAATCAGCATATATTTGCATTTTTAAGGTACAAATAAATTAATGCATGGAACATAACTAAGACACTTTGGTATGCTATCTCTCTCACCTCCAATCCATTCACTTATTCTAAAAACTCACTTCTTATACTTTGCATATCAAGCTGGACTAGAGACTGGAGTTTGGCTGTGTTAATGTCAAACTGACTGACAGAATGTCAGAAATCTCCAGAAACTAGAGTAGAAGCAATATTCTCTTATTTTTAAAATTGACATATATGTACAAAGTTTTAAACTTTGTTGAATGATATGATGGGGGAGATAATATTTCTGACTCTCAGCATGAATCTTGACGAGCTCAGTGGAGGCAACACAATTTCTTCTAACTATTGCAGTCCCACATGGGCAGTTTTCCCTCTTCTCCTCACTCTAGCTAGATAAACAAGTCAAAGTTTCATTCTGAAAATGTGAGATTCTTTCACTTTTATTCTAATATATAATATATATCATCATCATAGGAATATGTTAGAATATACTTTTTCTTCACATTATTTGAGTTACCAAGTTTCTTTCTCCATAACCTTTGGACAAATTATGTAAGATAGATTTGCTTTAACTATAACTCTTCTGCATTTTGTAGCATGATGCCATGTAAATCCCATGAACAATATTTCTTATCAATCATTCAAAATGGCCAATAAAAGGAAACAAGTTTTCACTTCAGTTTAAATCAGTCACTCCATCGTGTCCGACTCTTTGTCACCCCATGAACCACAGCACTCAGGCCTCCTCATCCATGACCAACTCCCAGAGTCCACCCAAACCCATGTCCATTGAGTCGATGATACCATCCAACCATCTCATCCTCTGTCATCCTCTTCTCCTGCCCTCAATCTTTCCCAGAATCAGTGTCTTTTCAAATGAGTCAACTCTATGCATCAGGTGGCCAAAGTATTAGAGTTTCAGCTTCAACATCAGTCCTTCCAATGAACATCCAGGACTGGTCTTCTTTAGGATGGACTGGTTGGATCTCCTTGCAGTCCGAGGGACTCTCAAGAGTCTTCCCCAAAACCACAGTTCAAAAGCATCAATTTTTTGGTGCTCAGTCTTCTTTATAGTTCAGCTCTCACATCAATACATGACCATTGGAAAAACCAGACTTGACTAGATGGACATTTGTTGGCAGAGTAATGTTTCTGCTTTTTAATATGCTGACTAGGTTGATCATAACTTTCCTTCCAAGGAGTAAACGTCTTTTAATTTCATGGCTGCAGTCACCATCTGCACTGATTTTGGAGCCCAGAAAAATAAAGTCACCCACTGCCCACTGTTTCCCCATCTATTTGCCATAAAGTGATGGGACCAGATGCCATGATCTTCGTTCTCTGAATACTGAACTTTAAGCCAACTTTTTCACTCTCCTCTTTCACTTTCATCAAGAGACTCTTTAGTTCTTCTTCACTTTCTGCCATAAGGGTGGTGACATATGCATAGCTGAGGTTATTGACATTTCTCCCAGCAATTTTGATTTCAGCTTGTGCTTCTTCTAGCCCAGCATTTCTCATGATGTACTCTACATATAAGTAAATCTTATTTTTTTTAAAGATATAAAAAATGCCAGTCTGTTTGTTTTCTCTGTTGAAATATGAGTGAATTTCCAAATGCTCTGTAAAAACTGTTTTTGGACTATTGCTTTGGTATACTTATGTTTATTATATAATGATATATTTAATTAATAATAGTCTTAGAACCAATGATGACATAATCAATGTATTGTTGGTGCTTAGTCACTTAGCCATGTCTAACTCTTTGTGACTCCATGAACTTTAGCCTGCCAGGCCCCTCTGTCCATGGGTATTCTCCAAGCAAAAGTACTGGAGTGAGTTGCCATCTCACTCCTCCTCCAGGAGATCTTCCCAACCGCAGGATCAAACCGAGGTCTCCTGCATTTCAGTTGGATTCTTTATCATCTAAGCCACAAGGGAAGCCCACGAATACTGGAGTAGATAGCCTATCCCTTCAGGGACTCTACCTGCCCCAGGATATGAACTGGAGTCTCCTGCATTGTAAGTGGATTCTTTACCAGCTCATTTGTAAGCTCTGAAAGTTTAACATTTTGTTTTTAGATTGTGTGACAAATATTTATTTTTTGACTTTCTAATTAGGTAGCAAAAAGACAAAATTACACACAGACACACACACATATATGCTCCCCCACACATATAAGGATACATGCACACACACAAGCACACTCTTTCAAGGAACTTAATCTATTAGTAGACATGTGCCCAAAATAGTTATATTGTGGAAAATGCATGAAGCAGACATGCCAATGCCTTACACATTTCCCTTAGTGCTTACAATTTTCTTACATGAAAGCTTGATTTCCACTAGCTACTTCTGGTTTGTCACCTAATATGTGTCTCTGTCTATTGCAGCTGGTTCGCCATGTGAGGGATGGTCAGAATTGTGCCCAAAATAGTTATATTGTGGAAAATGCATGAAGCAGACATGCCAATGCCTTACACATTTCCCTTAGTGCTTACAATTTTCTTACATGAAAGCTTGATTTCCACTAGCTACTTCTGGTTTGTCACCTAATATGTGTCTCTGTCTATTGCAGCTGGTTCTGCCATGTGAGGGATGGTCAGAAATACTAGAAAAACAACAATTTCCAATCAGCAGTACTCTGCCAGTAAATGATGGAAGTTGGATCAGTTCAGTTCAGTTCAGTCACTCAGTCGTGTCTGACTCTTTGTGATCCCATGAATCGCAGCACACCAGGCCTCCCTGTCCATCACCAACTCCCGGAGTTCACTTAGACTCACGTCCATCGAGTCAGTGATGCCATCTAGCCATCTCATCCTCTGTCGTCCCCTTCTCCAATTATGGGCAAATCTTACATTGATTCTTAAAACTCCCAAGTGGAGTTAAATTTCACTCAGACTACAATGACAACTTTAAAAATAAGATACATTTATTGATTTCTTTTATTTTCCTTCCTCACATCCCCAGTCTGTTACCAATATTTTCTGAGATCATCTTCCAAATAACAACCTCAAATACTTCTCTTAATATATGCTTCTGTGTTGATCCAGAAGACAATGCAATAATAAAAATATTTATGGGAGCAGAGGTGAGAGATGCCTTCTCTCTAGAGATGATCATTTGAGACTTTTGGATGAGATGAATGTTCAATTGAGTCTAAAAGGGTGATTAGAACTTAAAGTGGCATAAAATGTAGGAATCTAATTCTAAAAAATTTAGAGCCCATGAGAAAAACCACAAATATGAAGACTGTCTTAGTGAGGTTTCAAAAGAACCACACACCTATGGACACCTTATCTTTGACAAAAGAGGCAAGAATACACAATGGATTAAAGACAATCTCTAAAAAAACAAAGATTAGAGCAAAAAATCAGTGAAATTTAAAACAAGAAGCCAATAGGAAAAAAGTCAAGAAAATCTAAAGCTTACTTAAAAAGATCAGTAACATAGATAAGCCTCTACTCAGGCTAAGAAAAAGAGAGTACATAAATTACTCATATCTGAAATGAAAGAGGCTACATCACAACAGATTCCAAGGAAATTAAAAGAATAATAAAATAATACTATGAACAACTTTATGCCCACATATTTGATAACCTACATGAAATGAACCAGGTCCTTGAAAGCTACATCTGCCCAAACTTACACAAACAGAAGCAGATGATCTAAATAGGCTTGTATCTACTAAGTCCTCAGTTTGGCAGTTTCTTACAAAATAAAACATACTCTTATCATAGGATCCAGCATTTGTATTTCTCAGTATTTACCCTATGGAGTGGAAAATGTGTATCCACACAAAAACCTGCACACCGAAGTTTTTAGCAGGTTTATTCATAATTGCCAAAACTTGGAAGCAATTAAGATGTGTTTCAGTAGGTAAATGGGTAAAAATCAAACTGTGGTCCCTCCAAACAAAGGAATAATATTCAGCACTAAAAGGAACTTCATATCAAGCTATGAAAAGACATGGAGGAAACTTAAATGCATATTACTTAGTGAAAGAAGTCAATCCATAAAGGCTACATGGTATATGATTCCAACCATATACTATTCTGTAGAAGGCAAAACTTTGATGACAGTATCAGTGGTTGCTGAGGAGTGAAGGAAATGAAAAGGCAGAGCACAGAGGATTTTTAGGGCACTGAAAATACTTTGCCACTCGTCTGAAAGTATAAGGATAGATATATATCATTATACTTCTGTCCAAACCCATAGAGTGTACACCATCAAGGGTGAACTCTAAGTAAACTATGGAAGTTGAGTGATTTTTATGTGTCAACATAGAATCACCCTTGACTTAAAAGAAAAAAAAAACAAACCATTATGATCAATAATAATGATAACGGGGGAGGCTATGCATGTGTAGAGGCACAAGTGTATCAGAAATCTGCATACCTTTCTCTCAACTTATCATAGATCTAAAATTGATATAAAATATAAAGTATTTCTTAGCATGCATGATAGAGAAGAGAATGAAAAGTTCTAATATATATATGAGTCCCAGAAGAAAGAATAAAAGAGAAGAGAGGAGAGACACTATCTAAAGAGAAAGTGTTATATTGAAAGTCATCTCTCAGATTGAAGAGGAGCAGTAAGTCTCATGTAGAATAATAAAAATATATCTAACACCTAGACATAGACTGATGATATTACAGGATATCTGAGAAAAAGGGAACATTTTTCATGAGACCAAAAAAAAAAAAAATTAGAAGATGAGATATGTTACCTACAAAAGAATGTTGATTAAACAAACCCAAGCAAACCCATGAGAAATGCCAGAGATGGTGAAATAGCATTTTCAACATGATGAAGGGAAAATAACAATGAAGACTAGACCAAAATAATAATTTCTTTCAGACAAAGTCTGAGAGTTCTTTCATAAGATGTCACTGAACTAATTATCGAAGGATATACTCTAGCAAGAAAGAAAGAAAGGAAGCAAAGAGGTAACAATCAACTTTAGTAACAATGATGAGCTAGGAAGTTGATAAGCATATTGGTCATATTAAATAAGCATTCGCCTAATAATAATAACGATTAACTTTGGGGAGTTTAAAAACAAATAGTTGGAACCAATATACTGGATGAAAATTATCCAGTTTTACAAATACTTCAGAATACAGAAGAAATGTAATTAAATCATTTTATGTTTCCTATTTTTTAAAAAAAGGAACCAGAGAAATTTTTAGCTTTAGAAAGATAAAATTGGGAGTAAAAAATGTAAAAATTTTGACTGAAGAGATGGTAAAACTGTTTTGGGATTGAAATTTTGGCCAGTTGGTGTGTTGAAGGATAGAAGTATGAGAAAGGAAAGGTCAATTATGATAGAGAAATTCAGTGACCAGGGATCTGAGTTGCATGGGATTCAACAGAGAACATGAAGAGCTGATATACTAGGAGCAAAAAAGCAATATCATAGTATAGATATATAAATGGAATTGAAGAACATATTGATAAAGTGAAAAGTGAAGTGCGAAAAGTCCTAATCTTAGTTGAATGTTGGTCATTAAAAGTAGAAAAGTAGATATGTTATGGAGGATGATGTTGGTTAGGGTGAGACTCCAAGTTTAGGAAGCATGAAGTTGGAGAAATGACCACACTTTGAAGGTCTGGTATTGGGTGGCACGTTCATTTTGAAAAGGTATGAGTAAACAGAGTAGAAGGAAAGTTTCAAATGTAGAGTTCATCAATGGATAAGAGTCCAAGAATAATGAACAATAGGATTATATCATGAATCAGGATTTCCTATTTTCTTGATAAGTGAAGTTGTTCAGTCGTGTCTGACTCTTTGCAACCCCATAGACTGTAGCGTACCAGGTTCCTCTGTCCATGGGATTTTCCAGGCAATAGTACTGGAGTAGATTGACATTTCCTTGGCCAGGGGTTCTTCAAACCCAGAGCTTGAACCCAGGTCTCCCACATTTTAGAAAAGATGCTTTACTGTCTGAGCCACCAGGGAAGTCAGGATATGTTTTCTTGATAATATTGCTATAAGGAAGACATGATTTTCATGTGGAGCTGAAAGTATTAGTTTCAAGACTGGTATTAGTAAGTGGGAGAAAGTTGCTTTCTTTCCATATTCCCCATAACCAGTGTGTGTGCTCAGTCATATTTGACCCTGCCCATCAGATTCCTCTGTCTATGGGATTTTCCAGGCAGGAATGCTAGAATGGGTTGCCATTTCTTCTTCTAGGAGGTATTCCAGACCCAGGGATTAAACTCACATCTCCTGTGTCTCCTGCATTGGCAAGCAGATTCCTTACCGCTGTGCTACGTGGAAGGACCCTATTCCAAGTAAAACCATAAGGAAAAGGATGCTGGAAATTTCAGCAAAAAGAATAAGTATGTTTGAAAATCATCTTAATATTTTCTCAAAAGAAAATATTTCTTGAGTCCCTACTGTGTTCACAGTAACATGCCAAGATTTGGGCAACCAATCCAAAGATAATAAAAGTATACATATTTCCTAAAATGATTGTTATAAGTGTGATACAGGAGACTACTTAAACTTGGAAGTGTATTTACTACCAGTATCATCAACCAGATAAAAGTCTAAATAAGTAGTATTTCACATTTTTATGGTGTTCATTGTTTCTTGCTCTCACCTCTCTTTTCCTTTCCTTCCTTCCTCTCTCCCTCATTGCTCATTCTTTCTTTTTCTCTCTTTCTTTCATCTATCACTGTCTACCTATCTAATCATGAGTCATCTATCTCTTCATCTGATGACCATTTCTTTTTCTGCTTTGTCTATGTATTGTTTCAGTATTCCCCTCACTAATAATTATATATTTCCATCATATTTGAAAGCTTTATGTGTGTGCATTTAGTGAAAAGAATTAGGTACAATTAAGTATTTTGAAACATCTAAAGCCCTGTGCTCAGTCACTAAGTCATGTCAACATCTTTGTACCCTGCCAGGCTTCTCTGTCCAAGGGATTCTTCAGGCAAAAATACTGGAGTGGGTTGCCAGGCCCTCCTCCAGGAGATCTTCCTGACCCAGGGATCAAACCTGATTCTCTAACATCTCCTGCACTGGCAGGTGGATTCTTTCTATTAGCACCACCTGGGAAGCTGTATCTAATGCCATGTGTGTGTGTGTGTGCTTGGTTGCTTCAGTCATGTCCAACTGTTTGCAACCCTATAGGCTGTAGCCTGCCAGGCTCCTCTGTCCATGGGATTCTCCAGGCAAGAAGACTAGAGTGGATTGCCATGCCCTCCTCCAGGGGCATCTTTCTGACCTAGGGAACAAACCTGAGTCTCTTGCATTTCCTGTACTGCAGGAGGATTCTTTACCACAGAATCACCAGGAAAGCTATCTTATAGATGGTTATAATGCTATCTATAACCATAAATACTTTAAAGGGTATGTCTACCTGGATCATTTAATTTAATCATTTAACATACCTCACAAAATTGTTTCTCAGAGTTAAAGAACCTGAAGCTTGTACAGGTTACATGATTTGGCCGTACAGAAACAAAGGGGGATTCCTGATGTTTCAAGTGTAAACTCAGAGCCTTAGCTTTCCTAAGACATCGTTTCAAAGACATGATATAGAGCCACTAAATACAGTCTATTCTACAAAGCTACGCTCTTTGAGGAGGCACATGGAAAAATATGCATCTTCTCTGTTCTCTAAAGTTTCATAATTGCCTTGAGAATATAAAAGTGAATAACAACATCTCTGTTGTTGAAAGACTTGAAGGGTCTTTTAAGGGAAGAAGTGTATTTCCACTTTACCATTTTCATCCTGAAAACATGTCATAGTATTTCTTTTTGTCTGGATAATTATTATAGGAGAGAATAATATATATTC
>SJYC01101038.1:0-43625 GCA_006408675.1 Madoqua kirkii
ATCACAGCAGGATCCTCTATGATCCACCTCCCAGTATACTGGAAATAAAAGCAAAAATAAACAAATGGGATCTAATTAAAATCAAAAGCTTCTGCACAACAAAGGAAACTATAAGTAAGGTGAAAAGACAGCCTTCTGAATGGGAGAAAACAATAGCAAATGAAGCAACTGACAAACAACTAATCTCAAAGATATGCAAGCAACTCATGCAGCTCAACTCCAGAAAAATAAACGATCCAATCAAAAAATGGGCCAAAGAACTAAATAGGCATTTCTCCAAAGAAGACATGCAGATGGCTAACAAACACATGAAAAGATGCTCAACATCACTCATTATCAGAGAAATACAAATCAAGACCACAATGAGATACCACTTCATACCAGTCAGAATGGCTGCGATCCAAAAATCTACAAGCAATAAATGCTGGAGAGGATGTGGAGAAAAGGGAACCCTCTTACACTGTTGGTGGGAATGCAAACTAGTACAGCCACTATGGAGAACAGTGTGGAGATTCCTTAAAAAATTGCAAATAGGACTGCCTTATGACCCAGCAATCCCACTGCTGGGCATACACACCGAGGAAACCAGAATTGAAAGAGACACGTGTACCCCAATGTTCATTGAAGCATTGTATATAATTGCCTCTTTCCTGATTGAAGTGAGAAGAGCCTTACCTGCCAGATCCCAGAGGGAGAAAGGGGATCAGCGTGTCCTCACTTGTTGATTAACATGGTTGAACCAGAACACTATGTTGTCCAAGATTGTTTCTCCTCTGGCTTTAAGAGTTCGTTCTGTCCTGGTGAGCTTAATCAGGTGTGGGTGGAAACACAGATGAGATAGGTATCCCACGTCCCAGGCTGTCTCTGGAAAGGCCAATTTGTATTCACTTATGTATTTCCCTCCTTCTATCCCAACAAGCCTGAGGGGATTAAGAATTTCACAGCAGATAGGACACCTCCTTGGGGAGGGCAAAAATATGGGCACACAAAGACCAAGTTTCTTCCCCTAAAAGCCCTCTCCCAATGGCTTGGTAATAATTTGCCCCAAGATGGTGGGAAACCACCTCCTCTGCGACATTCAAGTTTCTCTCCAAAAGCCTTCTTGAAACCACCTGACAAATTTATCCCAAGACCTTGCAGACACTGCCTCTTCTGTGGTATCACGGTCAGTGTGTCCCCCATTACTCCCAGGGGGCGGGGGTGTGATCAGCGCCCTCTTCCACCCTGCTGGGTGGGAACCTCCTTACCTGAGGGCTCAGTTTCCCCTCTGCCATCCACTATCCACTAACGTGAAAAGTCCAGGCATCGAGAAACAGAATTTTTCCAGAGGGGTGAGGCGCCTCTCCCCTTCTAGAAGATCCGAGCCATGAGGCAGCCCCAAACAAGACTTGTCTCCTCAAAGTGAGGAATTTCCCCGGCCCATGCACCAAAGGTTATAGCCAACCACCTAGGGAAACAAACTCACTCAGAAGGACAGCACAGATAGTGGAGTGTAGTTTATTACACTGGCGGCTGAGGCAGAGTCTCCTCTTTATCCGGGGACCCCAATCAACTTTTATGAAAACCTTATACACCTTAAGTGTATGTGCTCAAGCCCACACCCCCAAATTCCTTAAACCTAGCATGGAAAATGTTAAAGAGAGATACAGTCAGGTTACAGTCATGATTCAAAATCTAAGAGGTCAGCTGGCTATATATACATTGTGGTCTACATCAATGGGCGCCATAAAGATTACAAAAGTGATTTTCTTTATCCGGGGACCCCAATCAACTTTTATGAAAACCTTATACACCTTAAGTGTATGTGCTCAAGCCCACACCCCCAAATTCCTTAAACCTAGCATGGAAAATGTTAAAGAGAGATACAGTCAGGTTACAGTCATGATTCAAAATCTAAGAGGTCAGCTGGCTATATATACATTGTGGTCTACATCAATGGGCGCCATAAAGATTACAAAAGTGATTGACTACATAGGGGATCATTACTTCTCTCTGGCAGGCAGTCTGGTGTTTATCAGTTTGGGAGGCCTGTTCGGCCATAGGTATGTTGACTCCATGGCTGCCAGGTATATAGTCCAAAGTTCGCTGAGAAAATAAGAGAGAGTTTCCTTCTTCTCAAAATGGAATCAGCTTAGCCTGTTCCTTTCCTCCTTCACACTGAGGGATGTGGGATCTTTCCTTGTGACACATGGGCTCTCTTGTTGTGGCTCCAGGGCTTAGATGCCCTGAGGCATGTGTGATCTTAGTTCCCTGACTAGGGATTGAACCCTCATTCCCTGTATTGGAGGACAGATTCTTAACCACTGGAGCACTGGGGAAGTCTCCATAGTTTCATTTTTAAATAAAAGATAGAGCAGTTTCACAGTGAGGAGAGAAGTTATTCCTTTTGATACAATTTTAATTATATCAAATAAATAATAAAAACTAAATAAAATAAAATGTTAAATAAAAATAAAATAAAATAAAACTTAAATAAATAATAAAAAAAGAGTCGTAAAGAGTCAGACATGACTGAGTGGCTGAGCTGACTGAAATAATAAAAAATTGCAACTCCTAACATATGAAGCTATATTAGAATTCCTCAAAATTTACAAAAATTCACTAGTAAGATGTAAGGGGTAAAAAATATGAGTGGGATAAGATTTTGAGTTACATACATCAGATAGAGTGTATTAAGACATTATGTGAATATAGTAATTCTGTCATGAAACAAAATCTAAAACTGCACTAGAAAATGATCAAAGTCTAGAATAAAAAATCATTAAAAGAAGATTAAAAATACTTGTGCATTTCTTACAACTGGAAATCCTATAAAATCTCGATACAGATCAAATTTAACTTTTGAAGTAGCTGGGCTATAATTTGAAAATGATGTTTCAAGGCTCAGAAAGAAGAAAAGGATATAATGTATTTTGTGCTTCGTTCTGAAGGGGACTTCATTTTGGAATGATAACTTTAACTTCTTCGGTTAAAAAAACTTTCTCTATTTGTATTTGCTTTCCTCAATGTGTGATCTACAAAATTTAAAACTATGTAGGTCATGTTCTAGTTCTATTGGTGTTGCCTGGAGAAAACCTTGTGGATCATCATGGAAGTTATTTCTATATAACGTGTTGTAAATTCTGTGTGCTCACATAACTTTTTCCTCTCAGTAGTATTAATATCAACAGGGGCAGTAAGTTTACACATATAAAAATGTGTGCTCTATAATAAAAAAAAGACCAAATAATTTTCCCTCTCAATGAGGACATATCAGTTTCACAGTGAGGAGAGAAGTTATTCCTTTTGATACAATTTTAATTATATCAAATAAATAATAAAAACTAAATAAAATAAAATGTTAAATAAAAATAAAATAAAATAAAACTTAAATAAATAATAAAAAAAGAGTCGTAAAGAGTCAGACATGACTGAGTGGCTGAGCTGACTGAAATAATAAAAAATTGCAACTCCTAACATATGAAGCTATATTAGAATTCCTCAAAATTTACAAAAATTCACTAGTAAGATGTAAGGGGTAAAAAATATGAGTGGGATAAGATTTTGAGTTACATACATCAGATAGAGTGTATTAAGACATTATGTGAATATAGTAATTCTGTCATGAAACAAAATCTAAAACTGCACTAGAAAATGATCAAAGTCTAGAATAAAAAATCATTAAAAGAAGATTAAAAATACTTGTGCATTTCTTACAACTGGAAATCCTATAAAATCTCGATACAGATCAAATTTAACTTTTGAAGTAGCTGGGCTATAATTTGAAAATGATGTTTCAAGGCTCAGAAAGAAGAAAAGGATATAATGTATTTTGTGCTTCGTTCTGAAGGGGACTTCATTTTGGAATGATAACTTTAACTTCTTCGGTTAAAAAAACTTTCTCTATTTGTATTTGCTTTCCTCAATGTGTGATCTACAAAATTTAAAACTATGTAGGTCATGTTCTAGTTCTATTGGTGTTGCCTGGAGAAAACCTTGTGGATCATCATGGAAGTTATTTCTATATAACGTGTTGTAAATTCTGTGTGCTCACATAACTTTTTCCTCTCAGTAGTATTAATATCAACAGGGGCAGTAAGTTTACACATATAAAAATGTGTGCTCTATAATAAAAAAAAGACCAAATAATTTTCCCTCTCAATGAGGACATATTGAGGAATGAAAAGGCAAGTATGGTATTAATAACTATGATAGGACAATAGGATAAATATCTGCTGAAGACAGAAATGAAGGATTAAAGTAAGGTTACTGGGACTTCCCTGGCTGTCTGGTGGTCCAGTGGGTGAGACCCATGTTTCCAATGCAGGGAGTGAGGGTTGATGCTTAATCAGAGAGCTAAGATCCCCTATGCCTACAGCCAAAAAAACAAAACAGAAGAATATCGTAGATGTCTTTAAAGAATAAAGACTTTAAAAATGGTCCATATTAAAAAAAAACAACATTCAAAAAATTAAAATATAAATTAAAGTGCTGATCAGATTTGCATTTTAAACCCTTCATTGTGACTAGCAGCTTGTGATTGGATTATGGAGAGAAAGTTTGGGATCTTATGCTGCAATTGCTCATTTATTGCAGTATATCACTTAAAAGATGATACATTTGCATAAGTATAGTTAAGTGAATCTTTTTAAAATTTTTCAGGAAGTAGAGTTTTAGTGTTTGAGTAATTTGTTACATAAATTGGTCTGGATTCAGCACTGGGTAATGACCTTCAGCTTTCTCTCATTCTCAATGTGTGGTGCCTGTACCAGCAGCATGCACATCACTAGGAACCTCTTAGAGATTAAAATTCTTCATTCCATTCCAGACCTCTGGGTTGAGGTCCAGCCATCTGAGCTGTAGAAACCCTCCAGAGGTTGTGGTGCAACTTTACAATTTGAAACACATTTCTACAAGGAAAAAAGGAGCAAAGACTATTCAAATGAGCTCATTCTCCATGGCTAACAGTCTTGGTCCAACATTTTATCCAAATGTCACATTTTATTTTGTGTTTAAAGAGAAAGCTCAAAAAATATGTTCAACTCAACAGAGGAAGCAATGAAACAGTGAAACTGAAGCCACGTAGACAATAAAAAATGTTTTGTGTTCTAGACACCAAGGAAGGCTGACCAGCTTGCATGTTCCAGAGGTCATTTACAAAAAATGGTTTTCCATCTTGACAATGAGTTCAGATGCAGTAAAAGGGCGGAGATCTTGGAGGAGCCCAGGAATTCTCTGGGAATAAGAGACTAAAAGGACTCCAGGTTTGCAGCCCTGAAGAACTTTTAATCATTTGTATTTTAGTTTACTTATTTTTTAAAGATTTTTTTTGACGTGGACCATCTTTATTAAATTTGTTACGCATTGCTTCTGTTTTATGTTTTTAGGCTGGAAGTCTAAGATTAATTTTTCTGCAGGGTTATTTCCTTCTGAAGGCAGTTTGCTGGAGATCTGTAGCATTCCCTGGTTTGCAGACCCATTTTCCCAATTCCTGCTTCCATCTTCACATAGGAAGATGTGTTCTTGTGTCTGTGCCCGGTTTTCTGCCTTTTATAAGGACCCCAGTTATATCAGGTTAGGGACTTAGTCTACTCCAGGACAATCTCACCTTAAACCTGAGCAAATTTTATCTATGATGTAATTTTCAGAGGCTTACATTCTGAAGTGCTGGGAATTAGGTCTTGGATATATCTTTTGGGGGACACAACTCAACCCACAAAATGCATTTAGGCACTGGAATCAGGCAGGCATTTGTACCCCTGGCCAGTTGTCAAATGTGTCTTCCCCTAGGGAGGGGACATAACCTTGAACCAAGCAGCTCCCTTAAGCCTAGGAAAGTTCTGGCAAAAAGGATTCAGTTGCAAGCTCCCAGAAGACAACATCCCTGGTAGTTTCTGAAGAGGTGGTCTGGGTGGTGCAGTCTGACATCAACCATGGTAGCCCCCTGTGCATCTCTGATTACAACAAGGGCTTCTAGATGTTCCTAAGACAGAAGACTTTAAGTGAGGAACCCAATCCCAGACAAAACAGTCATCTTCATGGTGGGGGAGGGAGTGAATCCATACCCCAGGGGTTGGGTTGACAGCATCTAGGAGGTTGGAGATCCACAACTAGAAAACCTGTGTCCCATCGCACAGTCTAGACCATGGCCAACGGTCACGAATACCACATCCTCTTTTGGGAGAACTTTGGAGATACCAGTTCCTCCACATGCTTCCTCTTGCTTGCCACTAAGCTGGTGACAACTGTTTCTCTGTCATGTGGCTCACCTTTGAGTCACAGCCAGGGTCCTAGGGACCTGAAGCTGCATTGTCATCTCTTGGCCATGGGTCCAAGGAGTCTGAATGGCCCTTCTGAGCAAAGAAACCACCCACCCAGCTTCTACACGAGACTGAAGCATCCTTGAGACACTTTTCTGGGGAGAAATGCGTTTTCTCTTTTCCAAGAAGGTTCTATTGAATTTTCAGGCTATTACCTATCAGTGGAATCAATTTATTGGTGGCTGAATTAGGTGAAGCAATAGGGATGTGCTTACTATATACTTAATAATGGAGGAACTGGCTAGATTCAGTAGAAAAATGTTAAATAGTGCCATTAATCAGACCACTTATCTTTAACTTTTAATGACTAAGTGTAGTTGTACACAGAGACTTTTAAAAAGAGAAGGTAGAATCCCTTGCTAAAGACAGGTAAAGCAGGTGCAATGGCTTCTAACATCTGAGTGAATAAACATATTATATATCAGAGTGATATACTGTTCAAAAGCCAAGTGTAATAGAAACTTATTATGAGATAAAACCTGAATGCCTGTTTCTCTTAGACTCTGCTTGATTACTTAAACCTTTCAGAGAGTTCTTCTCAGGTCTTATGAGAATAATGTAGCACTTTGGCACAAAGATGCAGCCGAGGAGCCCAGCAATGGAGGCATGGACATCTCCACAGCCACCATGACCTTGCCCTGGGTGCTGCGAAGGTCTCAGGCAGGTTCTTGGCCAGGAAAGCCAATGAGAAGCTCCGCAGGGCTAAGGAGCCCAGGTATCCCAGGATATAGTAGAAAGCAGTGACCAAGCCCTTGCACACAATGATGAGATCCTCGGGCTCAGAAAGAGTGTCCATCTCAAGGAAAGGGGGAAAGGTTCCCAGACAGACTCCACAGATCAGGAAATACACAAGAATGACCTAGCTCCTGCTACAAGAACCATCTCCTGGTTCTTCCTGGTTTCCTGACCTTGAATGCCAAAATCACAGTCAGGGTATTGACCAAAACAGTGGCAACAGCTGCGGTGAACACAGCTCCAAGTGTGATCTGGTGGAGGACACAGGCAGCTGTGCTGGGATGACCGATGAAGAGCAAGGAGCAGAGGAATCAGGGGAGGAGGAAGAGGAGCAGGACGTAGCTGAGAGCCAATTGTTGGCCTTGACCCTGGGGGTGCCTTGGTGCTTTAAAAAGACCCACAAAGCCACAGCCGTGATGGCAAACACCACGGAGCCATGCAGGTCAGTGACATTCCCAAGGACTCCTCAAAGGCCAGGAGGTGGCAGCTCTGGGGAGGCAGCAGTTTCTCTCCCTGTTTGGATACCCTTGGTCTGGGCACTGGCCACACTCTCTGCATCTGAGGAGAAAGTGGATTCAGCATTTCTCCACTTGTACATTTCAATATGTGGTAAACAGAAACATTCCCTGTCACTGCTCATACGTGTATTGTGCATATTGGTCCCTTCTGATATAATATTCAGACATACCTAATTTGTGAGGATGTAAAATTTGGAATGTATGTTCTTGCTGGGAATGAAAAATGGTGCAGCTACTGTGGAAATAACTCTGACAGTTTCTCTAAGAATTAGTACAGTATAATTTATTATATAAAAACTATACTATAGCATAGTTTATTCTCTAGCAATAAACATAGTATTAGCATCAGTGAGCAATTCCCATCTAGGAGTACTCTCCCTAATTTCAAGGCAGAAGCTTGAAAAGATAACCTCTTACCTGCATGACTTACAGTAACCAAAAAATGAAACCAGCCCAAATGTCCACTGACGGATAAATGGGTAATAACAATGATGTACACATTCAACGCAATGGCATTCTGCCTTAAAATGAAATGAATTGATCTGACACATGCTACAATGTACAAGAATCTTGAAAGGCTTATCCTTTTGAAAGGAAGCACACTCCAAAGGACAAAGATGGTTTTATTTATAAATGTACTTAGAGTAGTCAAATTCACAGACACAGAAAGTGGAATGATCTTTACCAGGAAGTAAAAAGTAAGAGGAGAAGGCAATGGCATCCCACTCCAATATTCTTGCCTGGAGAATCCCATGGACGGAGGAGCCTGGTAGGCTGCCGTCCATGGGGTTGCTAAGAGTTGGACACGACTGACTGGCTTCACCTTCACTTTTCACTTTCATGCATTGGAGAAGGAAATGACAACCCACTCCAGTGTTCTTGCCTGGAGAATCCCAGGGACGGGGGAGCCTGGTGGGCTGCCGTCTATGGGGTCGCACAGAGTCAGACATGACTGAAGTGACTTAGCAGCAGCAGCAGCAGCAGCAGCAGCAGCAGCAGCAGCAGCAGCAAGTAAGAGGGGACTACCCTGGTAGTTCAGCTGGTAAAGAATCCTCCTGCAATTCAGGAGACCTTGGTTTAATTCCTGGGTCAGGAAGATCCCTTGGAGAAGGGATAGGCTACTCACTCTAGTATTCTTGGACTTCTCCGGTGGCTTAGATGGTAAAGAATCCACCTGCAATGCAGGAGACCTAGGTTCCATCCCTGGGTTGGGAAGATCCCCTGGAGGTGGGCATGGCACCCTACTCCAGCATTCTTGCCTGGAGAATCCCCATGGACAGAGGAACCTGGCAGGCTACAGCCCATGAGGTTGCAAAGAGTCGGACACCACTGAACAACTAAGCACAGCAGAGCACAGCACAGCACAGCACAGAAAGTCATAGGAAGCAACTATTTCATGGCAAGAGGGATGGAGTTAGCTGTGATACGTTCTCTGGAGGGACAGTGGAGAAAATTGTACAGCAATGGGAACTTATTACTGCCCTTGAATTGCACTCAAGAATAATTAAAATGTTAAATTTCATATGATGTATATTTGACCATAAAAAAATGGATAGGTCAAAAAAATGTTTTGAGAAAATGATGCCCAAAGACATTACTCTTCTTTCCCAAAAACTTCAGTTTCCTCTTCATTGTGAAATATATAAGAGGTGGTGTTAACATAAATGATTATAAATCTTTATTCCTGTGTTGTTCGAAATGTGCTTCTCTGGGCAAAAAGCACAAGTAAAACAGCAAATAGGCCTCCTTCCTGTGGAATTTTTCTGCACCCTGAACTATAACTCTGCCTACACATAGATTTCAGACAGAAAAATAAAAATAGACATAGGCAGTGGTCAAATCTGGCAGATGACTAGCTGCTCTCAGAGGACATCTCTCTTTCTCCCAGAAGAAAGGACATCCACCTTCTGTTACACCACTGGGTCTCATTCCTGCTCCTAGCCTTGCCATAGTCCCTAGGAACCTAACTATGAGGAACTAAGTTATGCTTCCAAATTCCTTTTTCTGAAATATTTACAGAGATGACCAAAACCTTGGCAAACTATTCCCTGGCTTTTATTTCATATATTCTTGGTGACATACTTTGTTCTTCTTTTGCTTAACAACCTAATCCAAAAATCCTGTCAGTGCAAGTATGCATGTGGTCATGATCCTGAAGTTTAACGTGTAGAAAAATATTTTACTATGCTCTCATATTGGCTGCATAGAGGATGGAGTTTTTGGTAAAGAACCTAACAGTGTGAAAAACAGACACACTGCTAAAAGTAATTTTATAAAAAACTAATGCAGGCCATGGAGAGACAGACTATGTGAGAGTGTGTTCTGAAATACAGATTTTGACTAACACATTACATCCTGATCCAAGTATGGTACAGTTTTGTACAAAAATGAGAAACATTTTTATGTGTTACATCCAAAAGCATTAAACAAATAATCACCTTAAAATTACACTGGACTTTCACATGTGGGAAATTTGTTAAAATTCATGGTCAATGCTTTGAAGTATTAGAGAGAAGTTTTGTGACCAAATAATATACAAATAATGAAGGGGATGTAAAAATGGAAAGTACAAAGAGATAGTAGACATCCATAGTCTACTTGTGTTTATCTAGACAGAAGGACTTTACCACATATAAATAAGGTCAGGGTATTTCATTCTACACAACCTACTCATCCTAGACATTGACTCAGAAAGTATGTAAGAGTGTTTACTGTGAGTCACAATGTTACATTCAAGAGTGACTTTAACGCTCAGAGACATGCACACTCATTTCATTCGAAGATTCTGTTCTAATATTTTGACAATGGATACATCTAATCTTAAAAAGATGTCATACCTCATTGATAGACAATTCTATCATCTCTTTACTTATCACCAAACCTTGGTCATATAGGCTCTTGGAGCCAAATTCTCTCACTTTAACCAGGAGTTCTAGATCACATAGAAAACTCATAGCATTCAGGATAACATGCTGCATCACATGACTTCTTCTGTCATCTAAGAATATGTGCTCCCAAGCATTGTTTCTAAATTAGATTTTATCCAGGAAAGGGTGAAGCTAGAAAAGAAGCAAGACTGAAAAATGAAAGGTACGTTCATATTAGAAATGGAAGGCCCATTGTTACATAGCAGGCTTTCTTCCTCACCTCCCCAGCCTCAATCAGTTTCCTGTTGGTAGTTTTGTGTGGGTGTTTACCATCTCTAGGACTCTAGTGACAGGGACATTTTATCTCGTTCTGAAAACAAAGACAGAAGGAACTGAATACAATCATGACACAAAGGATGTCTCCATCATGGGTGTTGGTGTGTCCCAGACCAATAAGTATTGCTTTCAACAACATACAAGGGAAATCCCATAAGATTATCAGCTGAATCCTCAATAGAACTCTACAAGCTGAAGAGAATGGCATGATACACTCAAGTGGTGGAAAGGAAGTATCTACAAATAAGAATAATCTACCCAGAAGTCTCTCAACCAGATTTAATGTTGAAATCAAAAGTTTTGTTGTTCTAATGAGTCAGCTCTTTGCATCAAGTGGCCAAAGTATTGGCGTTTCAGCTTCAACATCAGTTCTTCCAATGAAAATCTAGAGTTGATTTCCTTTAGGACTGATTGGTTTGATCTCTCTGCAGTCCAAGGGACTCAAGAAGCTCCCGCTATACCATAGTTCAAAAGCATCAATTCATTGGCACTCAGACTTCCTTATGGTCCAACTTCCACATCCCTATATGACTACTGGAAAAACCATAGCTTTGACTAGATGGACCTTTCTTGGCAAAGTAATGTCTCTGCTTTTTAATATGCTGTCTAGGTTTGTCATAGCTTTTCTCCCAAGGAGCAAGAGTCATTTAATTTCATGGCTGCAGTCACCATCTGCAGTGATTTTGGAGCCCAAGAAGATAAAGTCTGTCACTGTTTCCACTGTTTCCCCATCTGTTTGCCATGAAGTGATGGATCGGATGCCATGATCTTAGATTTTTGAATGTTGAGTTTTAAGCCAGCTTATTCGCTCTCCTATTTCATGTTCATCAAGAGGCTCTTTAGTTCTTCTTTCCTTTCCACCATAAAAGTGGTGTTATCTGCATATCTGTGGTTCTTGGTATTTTGCCTGGCAATCTTGATTCCAGCTTGTCCTTCATCCAGCCCAGCATTTCATATGATGTACCCTGCATATAAGTTAAATAAGTAGGGTGACAATATACAGCCTTGAAGTACTCTTTTCCCAATATGGAACAAGTCTTTTGTTCCATGTCTGGTTCTAACTGTTGCATCTTGACCTGGATACATGTTTCTCAGAAGGCAGATAGGGTGGTCTGGTATTCCCATTTCTTGAAGAATTTTCTAGTTTATTGTGATCCACAGAGTCAAAAGCATTAGCATAGTCAGTGAAGTAAAAGTATATGTTTTTCTGGAATTCTTTTGTTTTTTTTCTATGATCAAACAGATGTAGGCAATTTGATCTCTGGTTTCTCTGCCTTTTCTAAGTCCAGCTTGAACATCTGGAAGTTCTCATTTCTGTACTGTTGAAATCTGGCTTGGAGAATTTTGAGCATTACTTTGCTAGTGTGTGAAATGAATGCAATTGTGCAGTAGTTTGAACATTCTTTGGCATTGCCTTTCTTTGAGATTGGAATGAAAACTGACCTTTTCCAGTCCCGTGGCCACTGCTGAGTTTTCCAAATTTGTCGGCATATTGAGTGTTCCACTTTCACAGGATCATCTTCTAGGTTTTAAAGTAGCTCAACTGGAATTCTATCACTGCCACTAACTTTGTTCATAGTGATGCTTCTTAAGACCCACTTGCCTCGGATTCCAGGATGTCTGGCTCTTAGTGAGTGATCACACCATCATGTTTATCTGGGTCATTGAGATCTTTTTATTGCATAGCTCTGTGTATTCTTACCACCTCTTCTTAATATCTCCTACTTTGGTAGGTCCCTACCATTTCTGTCCTATATTGTGCTCCTCTTTACATGAAATGATCCTTTGGTATCTCTGATTTTCTTGAAGCGGTCTCTAGTCTTTCCCATTCTATCATTTTCCTCTAATCCTTTGTATTCATCACTTAGGAAGATTTCTCTCTCCTTGCAGTTCTTCAAAACTCTGCATTCAGATGGGTATATCGTTCCTTTTCTCCTTTGCCTTTTGTTTCTCTTCTTTTGTCAGCTATTCGTAAGTCCTCCTCAGACAACCATTTTGCATTTTTGCATTTCTTTTTCTTTGGGATGGTTTTGACCACCACCTCCTGTATAATGTTACAAACCTCCATCTATAGTTCTTCAGGCACTCTATCAGATCTAGTCCCTTGAATCTATTTGTTACTTCCACTGTATAATCATAAGGAATTTGATTTAGGTCATATCTGAATGGCCTAGTGGTTTTCCCTTCTTTCTTCAATTTAAGTCTGAATTTGGCAATAAGGAGTTCACGGTCTATGCCACAGTCAGCTCCCAGTCTTGTTTTTGCTGACTGTATAGTGTTTCTCCATCTTCCGCTGCAAAGAATATAATCATCTGATTTCAGTTGACCATCTGGTGATGTCCAGAGTAGAGTCGTCTCTTGCTTTGTTGAAAGAGGGTGTTTGCTATGACCAGTGAGTTTTCTTGGAAAAACTCTGTCAGCCTTTGCCCTGCTTCATTTTGTACTCCAAGGCCTAACTTGCCTGCTACTCCAGGTGTTTCTTGACTTCCTACTTTCACATTCTAGTTTCCTACGATGAAAAGAACATTTTTGGTTCTTTTCACCTTCAGCTTCTTCAACCATTCAACTTCAGCTTCTTCAGCATTAGTGCTTGGGGCACAGAACTGGATTACTGCAATATTGAGTGGTTTGCCTAGGAAATGAACAGATATCATTTTGTCGCTTTAGATACTGCACCCAGTTACTGCATTTTGGACTCTTTTGTTGACTGTGAGGGTTACTCCATTTCTTGTAAGGGATTCTTACCCCCAGTAGTAGATATAATGGTCATATGAATTAAATTCACCCATTCAGGTCCATTTTAGTTCACTGATTCTGAAAATGTCAATGTGCCTCTCTTGCCATCTCCTGTTGGACCACTTCCAATTTACCTTGATTCACGGACCAAACATTCCACGTTCCTATGCAATATTGTTCTTTACAGCATCAGGCTTTACTTTCACCACTAGATACATCCAAGCCTGAGCACTGTTTCCACTTTGGCTCAGCCTCTCTGTTCTTTCGGGAGCTATTTGCTCATTCTTCTCCGGCAGCATACTGGGCACCTGAGGAGTTCATATTTCAGTGTCATGTTTTTTCATCTTTTCATACTATTCATGAGGTTCTCAAGGCAAGAATGCTGAAAGGTTGGCATTCCATTTTCCAGTAGACCACGTTTTGTCAGAATTCTCCACCATGACCCTTCTGTCTTGGGTGGTCTTATACAGCATGGCTCAGTTTCGTTGAGTTAGATGAGGCTGTGATCCACGTAATAAATTTGGTTGGTTTTCTATGATTGTGGTTTTCATTCTGTCTGCCTTCTGAGGGACAATGAAAAGAGGCTTGTGGAAGCTTCTTGATGGCAAGTACTGATTAAAAGCTTTAGACACAAGTAAGACTTATGAAAATTCAGCACCACTAAACTAATTTTGCAACAAATACTACAGAAACTTTCCTAGGCAGGAAGCACAGGAAAAAGTTCAGTTCAGTTCAGTTGCTCAGTCATTTCTGACTTTTTGTGACCCCATGGTTTGTAGCACACCAGGCCTCCCTGTGCATCAACTCCCAGAGTTTACTCAAGCTCATGTCCATTGAGTCGGTGATGCCATCCAACCATCTCCTCCTCTGTCATCCCCTTCTCCCACCTTCAATCTTTCCCAGCAGCAGGGTCTTTTCAAATGACTCAGTTCTTCACATCAGGTGGCCAAAGGATTGGAGTTTCAGGTTCAACATCAGTCCTTCCAATGAATATTCAGGACTGATTTCCTTTAGGATGGACTGGTTGGATCTCCTTGCTATCCAAGGGACTCTCAAGAGTCTTCTCCAACATCCCAGTTCAAAACATCAATTCTTCGGCTCTCAGCTTTCTTTATAGTCCAACTGTCACATCCATACATGACTACTGGAAAAACCAGAGCTGTGACTAGATGGACCTTTGTTGGCAAAGTAATGTCTCTGCTTTTTAACATGCTGTCTAGATTGGTTATAAGTTTTCTTCCAAGGAGCAAGCGTCTTCTAATTTCATGGCTGCAATCATCATCTGCAGTGATTTGGGAGCCCCTCAAAGTAGTCTGCCACTGTTTCCATTGTTTCCCCATCTATTTGCCATGAAGTGATGAGACCGGATGCCATGATCTAAGTTTTCTGAATGTTGAGTTTTAAGCCAATTTTTTCACTCTCTTTCACGTTCATCAAGAGGCTCTTTAGTTCTTCTTTCCTTTCCACCATAAGGGTAGTGTCATCTGAATACTGGAGGTTAGTGATATTTCTTCCAGCAATCTTGATTCCCGCTTGTGCTTCATCCATCCCAGAAATTCACATGATGTACTCTGCATATAACTGAAATAAGCAGGGTGACAATATACAGGCTGGACGTACTTCTTTCCCAATTTTGAACCAGTCTGTTGTTCCATGTCTTGTTCTAACTGTTGCTTCTTGACCTGTATACAGATTTCTGAGGAGGCAGGTCAGATGGTCTGGTATTCCCATCTCTTGAAGAATTTTTAGCAATTTGTTGTGATCTACACAGTCAAGAGCATTAGTTTAGTCAATAAAACAAAAGTAGATGTTTTTCTGGAACTCTCTAGCTTTTTCGATCATCCAACAAATGCTGGCAATTTGATGTCTGGTTCCTCTGCCTTTTCTGAATCCAGCTTGAACAACTGGAAGTTCATGGTTCATGTACTGTTGAAGCCTGGCTTGGAAAATTTTGAGCATTACTTTGCTATCAAGTGAGATGAGTGCAACTGTGCAGTAGTCTGAACATTCTTTGCCATTGCCTTTCTTTGGGATTGGAATGAAAGCTGACTTTTTCCAGTCCTCTGGCCACTGGCGAGTTTTCCACATTTGCTGGCATATTGAGTGCAGCACTTTCACAGCATCGTCTTTTAGGATTTGAAATAGCTCAACTGGAATTCCACCACCTCCACTAGCTTTGTTCATAGTGATGCTTCCTAAGGCCCACTTGACTTCACATTCCAGGATATCTGGTTCTAGGTGAGTGATCACACTATCATGGTTATCTGGGTCATGAAGATCTTTTTTGTACAGTTCTTCTGTGTATTCTTGCCACCTCTTCTTAATATCTTCTGCTTCTGTTAGGTCCATACCATTTCTGTCCTTTTTTGTACCCATCTTCGCATTAAATGTTCCCTTGGTATCTCTAATTTTCTTGGAGAGATCTCTAGTCTTTCCCATTCTATTGCTTTCCTCTATTTCTTTGCATTGATCTCCAAGGAAGGCTTTCTTATCTCCCTTGTTACTCTTTGGAACTCTGCATTCAAATGGGTATATCTTTCCTTACCTCATGTTAAAATATCTTCAGTTTTAAAACTTAAATGACTCTCAATTGAAATGTTAAAAATTTTAAGCCTGTAAAGAAAGAAAAAGAATGTTAGGGACCAGAGCAGATTTCTGGGCACAGTGTCCTGTTTAGCCACTTTTCTTTCTCTTTAAACTTTCAGTCTCAGTCTCAGAACCTTCATCAGCCTTAAATCCCTCCCCCTCCCCCCTGCCCCAGGCTCACAGGGGCATCTCTGAGGCTGACAGGGCCTGTGACCTCCTGTACCTGGGACAGGGACATTGTTCACAGAATCCTGGTGAGCAGCAGATGTTCAAGGCCCTTTCTGAGGACAGATTACATTCCTGAAATGAAGGAGGAGACCATCCAGGCCTTAAAATTCTTAGTCAAAGTCTTTGTCTTCTGTGAGTTTTCAGATGTCATTATTCATTACCGAACTTGAACAATACCCAGGCACACAGAAGCTTCCCAACAAGACCCTGAGTATAGGGACTGGACATTAGTTTTCCCAGTGATGCTGGGTCCCAACCTTCTCATTAATATTTTATCCTCTCCCACCGACAGACACAAAGGCAGGTGTAGGTCTTGTCAGTGTGGAGGGAGGGTCTCTGAAAACCACTGAAATATACAGTGAGTCATGCTAAAGAGCATCCACATTTCTCTATCCCTTCCTGGCCAGTACGTGCTACAAAATGGGGAATTCTTCTTCATCTTGAGTCAAGGAAGAAGAATCACGCACAGCAAAGACAACCCCAAGACTATCAATCCCAGGGCCATAAAGAAGAACTGGAAACGAGGTCCTCAGGTTACTTTGTAAGACTTGAATACTCGTGAGGCCAACAAGTGAACACTGGCCCATCATTATGGAGAAAACCTAAAGAAGAACTTGGGCCAGATTGGAAAGAACATGTACCCCCTGGTATGTCTCTTCTACAGTCCATTTTCATGATATTTAAGTAACCAGCATGGGCTGACCAGACAATCACACTGTGCCCTAAGCAGAGTAGAGAATTATGAGACCAGGCTTTTCCCATGGTCCTGTTTTCACAAGACTGGAAAGGATTTCACACTCTGAATCTGCCATACGTCTCTCTTCTAGTTGCTCCTTTACAACTATGGCCCAAAGCAATGATGCTGAGGGAATCAGGGAATTATCTGTGGATATTGTTCACAGTGTTTACAGCCCCTGAGGAAGACAGGTTCAGAGGAAAAAAGACAGGAAGTAGATCTGGGTCACCTAATCCAGCCCTGAAGGTATTTGTTCCAGTCAGCTCTTCCCTGTGCACATGGCCACCTCCCACTTCCCAGGACCTGCTCCAGGCTTGGTTCCTGGGGGGTCAGAGCTCTAGATTCCCACCTCAAAAGTAAACTATATTGAGACACTTGAGTACTGTGATAGGTTCTGTGAAACTTAGGTCTTCTCAACACCCATTTCCTTGTCTTCTGTTGAAGACCTTAAGCCTAGTAACAGTGGTGGACTTTATCAGATTTTCGTCTTGAAGATGGGAGTTAAAGTCATTTAAACCGGTGTTATATAGCAACTTCCCACTAGCTATCTATTCTACATATGGTAATGCATATTATACATGACCAACCTAGACAGCATATTAAAGAGCAGAGACGTTACTTTGCCAAAAAAGGTCCATCTAGTCAAAGCTACGGTTTTTTCAGTAGTCATGTATGAATGTGAGAGTTGGACTATAAAGAAAGTTGAGCACCAAAGAATTGATGCTTTTGGACTGGTGTTAGAGAAGATTCTTGAGAGTCTCAAGCAAGGAGATCCAACTAGTCCATCCTAATTGGAAGGACTTATGCTGAACCTAAACTCCAATACTTTGGCTACCTGATGTGAAGAAATGACTCATTTGAAAAGACCCTGCTGCTGGGAAAGATTGAAGGTGGGAGGATAAGGGGACAACAGAAGATGAGATGGTTGGAATGGCATCACCGACTCAATGGACATGAGTTTGAGTAAACTTCAGGAGTTGGTGATGGACAGGGAGGCCTGGTGTGCTGCAGTCCATGGGGTCACAGAGTTGGACACGACTGAGAGACTGAGATGAACTGACTGTATACATTTTAATGCTACTCTCTCAATTTGTCCCACCTTCTGCTTCCCCCACTGTGTCCACAAGTCTGTACTCTACATGTGCCTCTCTATTCATGTTCTACACATAGGTTCATCAGTACCATTTTTATAGATTCCATATGTAAGCATTAATATCACCTGGTGCTCTGTGATGACCTAGAGTGATGAGATGAGGGCTTGGGTCAAGAGGGAGGGGACATGTATATACTTATAGCTGATTGACACTGTTGTATGTGGCAGAAACCAAGCCAACATTATTCTCCAAATAAAAATAAAATATTTTAGAAAGTCATTTAAACTGGATACCAATTCTGTTTGAAAGACAAAGGTTGCATCCACTGAACTGTATAACATCAGAAGGTTAACACTATGTGTGTGTGTGTTCATATGTACAGAGTTCAGTAAAATAATCCGGCCAGTCATTAACAATATAAACATGTTAATAGAAACAATGATCTACAGGGGTTTGAAATACTCCAACAAAAGATACGAAACATACAAAGAAATAGGGAAGGAAGGCCTGTATGCTGGAAAATAAGCAGGGACCAGAAATTGCTTGTGAATAGGTGACAAATGAAACAGAAAAAAGACTTCAAAATAGCTGAAAAGTACAGTTAAAGTGAAAAATTTACTACAGTGTCTCAAAAAGTTTGAACTAGTAGAAAAAATAATTAGCAAACTTAAATGTGGATTGATAATAAAAATTATGTAATCTGAGAGAAGAGAGGATGAAAGAAATTAAAAGGAGACTCAGAAAACATGGGACATGGTTAAACTGTTAGACCCGGAGAAGGCCTAATCACCGGAGCCGTCGCTTCACAGATCACCAAGACTCGGATATCGATGCAACCGCAAGAGGATTTATTGAACCGGCGCGCCGGGGTTCAGTCACCTCCGAGGAGGAACGAACCTCGAGCCCCGGTTTCGAAGAGTATTTATACAAAAATCATAATCGGGGGAACAGGATCAGAACAATAAGATAGGAAGGGTTTAAACACAGGTGCAGGTGAGGTGGGGTCTTCTGATTGGTGGAGCAGGTTTGCAAGTAATTATTTCGAGATGGCTGACTGATTTTCCTACAATAAAAATTCCTAACCAAGAATCATCTACCCGACAGAATCCGAGAATACATCATTGAGGGGGGTTACAGGGATATCCAGGGGACTAGGTTATAAGTCATCAGTTAAAAATTAAACTGCCACTTGAAGCCCGGAGAGCTTGAGTCACTAGGTATGCGGTAATTACTGGGTTGGGAGTGTAACTTAGATTTGTTTCCTGGGGCATTAGTTTCCAAAGGAATTTGGAAACTTTAATTTAACTCTTACAAAACAAATACACAATGGGAGTATCAGAAGGATAGGAGAGAAGGGAACATAAAATTATTTTGAGGAAATAATAACTGAAAATAAGCCAAATTTATTTTTTAAAACACAATAATCTACACATTCAGGAAACTCAACAAGTTCCAACTAAAACAAATGCAAAGAGGGCCACAGTTAGATCCATCACATTAAAAAACTGAAAGCCAAAATTAAAAAACATACTCTTGAAAAACCACTTGTCACTTGTAAGAGAAACTTAGTAAGAATAGCAGCTAACTTCTCTTTTTTCAATTAATTTTTTCTTTAATTTTTTAATGTTTAAATTCTTTTATTTTTAAAAAATGAATTAAGAAAAATGTTTTTTGACTGTGCTGCTTGGCATATGGGAACTTAGTTCCACAAGCAGGGATGGAACCCACACCCCCTGCAGTGGAAGTGCGGTCTCAACCACAGGACTGCCCTGGAAGCCCTGATGGTTATCTTCTTATCAGGAACAATGGAGTCTAGAAAATAGTGGGGTATTCAGAGAACTAAAGGAAACAATTGCGCTCATCTCACATGATAGCAAAGTAATGCTCAAAATTCTCCAAGCCAGGCTTCAACAGTATGTGAACTGTGAACTTCTAGATGTTCAAGCTGGATTCAGAAAAGGCAGAGGAACTAGACATCAAATTGCCAACATCCATTGGATCATTGAAAAAGCAAAAGAGTTCCAGGAAAACATCTACTTTTGCTTTATTGACTACACCAAAGCCTTTGTCTGTGTGGATCACAACAAATTGCTAAAGATTCTTCAAAAGATGGGAATACCAGACCATCTGACCTGCCTCCTGAGAAATCTGTATACAGGTCCAGAAGCAACAGTTAGAACAAGACATGGAACAACAGACTGGTTCAAAATTGGGAAAGGAGTACGTCCAGCCTGTACACTGTCATCCTGCTTATTTCAGTTATATGCAGAGTACATCATATGAATTGCTGGGATGGATGAAGCACAAGCTGGAATCAAGATTGCTGGAAGAAATATTAAGAACCTCACATACTCAGATGACACCACCCTTATGGCAGAAAGCAAAGACAAACTAAAGAGGAAAGTGAAAGAAAAGAGTGAAAAAGTTGGCTTAAAACTCAACTTTCTGGGAAAAAGACCTAAACAGACATTTCTCCAAAGAAGGCATACAGGTGGATAACAAACATGAAAAGATGCTCAACACTGCTCATTATTAGAGAAAGGCAAATAAAAGCTACAATGAGATATCACCTCACACCAGTCAGAATGGCCATCATCAAAAAGTTTACAAACAATAAATGTTGGAAAGGGTGTGGATAAAAGGGAATGCTCCTGCACTGTTTGTGGGAATGTAAATTGATACAGCCACTATGGAAGATGGCATGGAGATTCCTTAAAAACTAGGAATATTTCTTCCTTTTCTAGTTGCTTTAGGTGTAGAGTTAGGTTATTTATTTGACTTTTTTCTTATTTCTTGAGGTATGCCCACATTGCTATGAACTTTCCTCTTAGCACTGCTTTTATAGTGTCCCACAGGTTTTGTGTAGTTGTGTTTTTATTTTCATTCATTTCTATGCATATTTTGATTTCTTTTTTGATTTCTTCTGTGATTTGTTGGTTATCCAGAAGGGTGTTGTTCAGCCTCCAAATATTGGAATTTTTAATAGTTTTTCTCCTGTAATTGAGATCTAACCTTAGTGCATTATGGTCAGAGAAGACGCTTGGAATGATTTTGATTTTTTTTGAATTTATCAAGGTTAGATTTATGGCCAGGATGTGATCTATCCTGGAAAAGTTTCCGTGTGCACTTGAGAAAAAGGTGAAATTCATTGTTTTGGGGTGAAATGTCCTAGTACAGCCACTATGGAAAATAGTGTGGAGATTCCTTTAAAAATTGCAAATAGAACTGCCTTATGACCCAGCAATCCCACTGCTGGGCATACACACCAAGGAAACCAGAATTGAAAGAGACACATGTACCCCAGTATTCATTGCAGCATTGTTTATAATAGCCAGGACATGGAAACAACCTAGATGTCCATCAGCAGATGAATGGATAAGAAAGCTGTGGTACATATACACAATGGAGTATTACTCAGCCCTTAAAAAGAATAAATTTGAATCAGTTCTAATGAGATGGATGAAACTGGAGCCGATTATACAGAGTGAAGTAAGCCAGAAAGAAAAACAGCAATACAGTATACTGACACATATATATGAAATTTAGAAAAATAGTAATGATGACCCTGTATGTGAGACAACAAAAGAGACACAGAGGTATAGAATGGACTTTTGGCCTCTGAGGGAGAGGGAGAGGGTGGGATGATTTGGGAGTATGGCATTGAAACATGTATACTATCATGTAAGAAATGAAGCGCCAGTCTATGTTCAATACAGGATACAGGATGCTTCGGGCTGGTGTACGGGATGATCCAGAGAGATGATATTGGGTGGGAGGTGGGAGGGGGCTTCAGCATTAGGAGACCGTGTACACCTGTGGCCGATTCATGTCAATGCATGGCAAAACCAATACATTATTGTAACATAGAATAAAGTAAAAATAAAATTAAAACAAAACAAAACAAAGAACTAGGAATAAAACCATCATATGACTCAGCATTGCCACTCCTAGGCATTTACCCTGAGGAAACCAAAATTGAAAAACACACATGTATCCCATTGTTCACTGCAGCACTGTTTACAATAACTAGAACATGGAAGCAACCTAGATGTCCATTGACAAATGAATGGATAAAGAACTTTTGGTACATATACACAATGGAATATTACTCAGCCATAAGAAGGAATGCATTTGAGTCAGTTCAAATGAGGTGGATGAACCTAGAACCTATTATACAGAGTGAAGTAAGTCATAGAGAGAAATATATATATTGTATTCTAACACATACATATGGAATCTAGAAAAATGGTACTGAAGAACTTATTTACAGGGAAGCAGTGGAGAAACAGACATAGAGAACTGACTTATGGACATGGGGAGAAGGGAAGAGAAGGTGAGATGTATGTAAAGAGTAACATGGAAACTTACATTGCCATATGTAAAATAGATAGCCAATGGGAATCTGCTGTATGGCTCAGGAAACTCAAACAGGGGCTCTGTATCAACTTAGAGGGGTGGGATGGGGAGGGAAATGGGAGGGAAGTTCAAAAGGGAGATGATAGATGTATACCTATGACTGATTCATGTTGAGGTTTTACAGAAAACAATAAAATTCTGTGAAGTAATTATCTTTCAATTAAAAAATAAATAAGAATTTAAAAAGAGAAAATAAGAAAGCTAAGACCATGGCATCCAGTTCCATCACTTAATGGCAAAGAGATAGGGGTAACAAAGGAAACAGTGAGAGACTTTATTTTGGGGGGCTCCAAAATCACTGCAGATGGTGACTGCAGCCATGAAATTAAAAGATGCTGACTCTTCCTTGGAAGAAAAGTTATGACGAACCTAAACAGCATATTCAAAAGCAGAGACATTACTTTGCTGACAAAGGTCCATCTAGTCACAGCTATGGTTTTTCCAGTAGTCATGTATGGATGTGAGAGTTGGACCACAAAGAAGGCTGAGTGCTGAAGATTGATGCTTTTGAACTGGGTGTTGGAGAAGACTCTTGACAGTCCCTTGGATTGCAAGGAGATTCAACCAGCCAATCCTAAAGGAAATCAGTCCTGAATATTCATTGGAAGGACTGATGCTGAAGTAGAAACTCCAGTACTTTGGGCATCTGATGTGAAGAACTGACTCATTGGAAAAGACCCACCCTATGCTCGAAAAGGTTGAAGGCAGGAGAAGGGAATGACAGAGGATGAGATGGTTTCTGTAAAACCTCAACATGAATCACCGACTCAATGGATGTGAGTTTCAGGAAGCTTCGGGTGTTGGTGATGGACCGGGAAGCCTGGCATGCTGCAGTCCATGGGGTTGCAAAGAGTTGGACATGACTGAGCAGTTGAATTGACTGATGGATGTTCAAAACCATCAGTTCTTTGGTGCTCAGACTTCTTTATGGCCAACTCTCATATCCATATGTAACTGCTGGAAAAACCATAGCTTTGCCTATACAGACCTTTGTCAGAAAAGTAATGTCTCTGCTTTCTGGTATGCTATCTACGTTGGTCATAGCTTTTGCTCCAAGGAGCAAGCATCTTTCAATTTCATGATGGCAGTCACCATCTGCAGTGATTTTGGAGCCCCCCAAAATAAAGTCTGACACTGTTTCCACTGTGCCCCTATATATTTCCCATGAAGTGATGGGACCAGATGCCATGATCTTCGTTTTCTGAATGTTGAGTTTTAAGCCATCTTTTTCACTCTTTTCTTTCACTTTCCTCAAGAGACTCTAGTTTGTCTTTGCTTTCTGCCATAAGGGTTGTGTCATCTGGGTATCTGAGGTTACTGATATTTTCCCCAGCAATCTTGATTCCAGCTTGTGCTTTATCCAGCCCAGCATTTTGCATGATATACTCTGCATTTAAGTTAAATAAACAAGGTGACAATACACAGCCTTGGTGTACTCCTTTCCCAATTTGGAACCAGTCTGTTGTTCCATGTCTTGTTCTAACTGTTGCTTCTTGACTTGCATGCATGTTTCTCAGGAGGCAGGTTAGGTGTTCTGGCATTCCCATCTCTATAAGAATTTTCCACAATTTGTTGTGATCCACACAAAGGCTTTAGTGTAGTCAATGAAGCAGAAGTTTTTCTGGATTATCTTGCCTTTTCTATCATCCAGCAGATGTCGGCAATCTGATCTCTAGTTCCTCTACCACTCTACTATTTGTATTTATCATTTCTATGTTTATATTCTCATGAATCTTTGTTTCGTGTATCGTTTTCTTAATATTCTTTTTATTTTGGCCATGTCAAATGGCAAGTGGAATCCCAGTTCCCCAACCAGGTTCAAACTCAAGCCCCATGCATTGGAAGTACAGGATCTTAACCGCTGGACTGCGAGGGAGTCCTCATTTTCCTAATATTCATTACTTGTCTATCTATGCTCTCTTTTACCTCACTGAGCATCTTTAAGAAGGTCATTTTGAATTATTGTTCATATTATTCACAAATCTCTGTTTCTTAGGGCTGGTTAATGGAGATATAGTTTATTCCTTTGACTGTGCCATGTTTCCCTGTTCCTTTATAGACTGTGACTTTTGTCAGATTGGTTATAGGAAAAAACAGTCCCCTCCTCAGTCTTTATGGGCTGAGAGCATATCTTCCAGTCTTTTTGGACTGGATAGGGGAACACTGTTATCAGTCAGCTGGGCCAGATATTCTGAGGGTGCCTCAAATCTTTTTTAGGGACTCTTCTCTGAATTAGTGTGTATAAATGCCAAATTAAAGGAGCTTGCTGCTTCTTCTCTGGAGACTGTAATGTTTTGTTTCACCTGGTGTCTGTCTGTGGTACTTTTTTTCTCCCCTCTTCAGTTCAGTTCAGTCACTCAGTGTTCCCCTTGGTTTCCAGCAATCCCAACTTGGTGTCCAAACTGCCATTCCAGTCAATGCTCTGAGCCAAGTGAGGCAGAAATCAGTCCCCTAGGCAAGACCCTGGAAAGTCAGACCACTGGATGTATAGTCTATTTTGTTTTTCTCTTTTTCACTCCTAGGGGAGAAGCTAAGAGTCGGGAATTTTTCTCCTGAATGTGTCTTGCTGTGCTTGGGGACGCTAAAGTGAGTAAAATAGCATCAGTTTTATTCTCCAATATGTATTTCTTACTGGCTTTGTACTCATCTGGAGTGCTGCAACCTCTTAAAATGCATTCTGCAGTTCTCAGAAAAGCAATTTGATCTATATCTTATTTAGTCAAAGTCTTTGTAAGAGAATGAAGGCTTGGAGCTTCCTAGTTCATCCTCTTACTGATGTGATTACCCTGGGTTCACAGATATTTTATTTCAGTCCTTGTACCTGTGTGGTTTCTGATGAAATATCTGTTTTCATTTGTTTGCTTTTTTCCCCTTTATAAGGGGTCATTCTTCTCTATAACCACTTATAAAATTTTCCCTTTCACTTCAGTTTTCAGAAGTTTAACTGTGAAGTATTGTGGTATGGATATTTTTGGTTTAATGCTTTTAGGGGTTTATTCCTGAGTTTGAAAGCTTACATCTCTTGCTAAACTTGGGAATTTTCAGCTATTACTGCTTCAGACTTTGCCGACCTGTACTCTTTATTTCCCCATTTTTAAACTGTGATAATATGAATGCTAGATCGTTTGCTACAGGTACAGGTACCTGAGAAGCTCTGTTCTTTCTTTTGGTCTTTTTTCTCTCTGCTATTAAGTTCTGCTGTTCTGTCTTCAAGTTTATAGATATTCTGTCTACACTGTTCTGCTCTTGAGCACATACAGTGTATTTTTAAAATTTAGGTTACTGCATTTTTTAAAAATTTTATAAAATTTCCATTTGTTTCTTATCTTTGCTGAGACTTAAATTTCTTCACTATTTTTTGTTTCAAACATTTAAAAAATTGCTTATTGAAGAATTTTTAGGATGGCTGTTATAAAAATGTTTGTTAAATTATTTTAACATCCTTGTCATCTGAGTGCTGCCTTTTTCATTTAAGTGATCTTCCTGGTTCTTGGTATGATGACAGTTTCTTTTGTTGAATCCTTGAAATTTGGGGTATTATGTTACAAAACTCTTGATCTTATTTTAGTCTTTAGCTTCAGCTGACTTGCTTTGATACTGCCCGGCAAAGGTAGAGGAAGAACCACCTCAAAATGGCCATGTGACACAGATCAGCTTTCCCATTTGATCTCCCTATAAACCTAAGGAGTTAAGGGTCTCCTTTTTATTGCTTGGTAGGGGTGGGGCTTCTGGTTCCTCACTAAGCCTTCGCTGGTATCACCTTGGCTGAGACAGATGAGTGCCTGGGTTGCTCCATAACTGTCCTCCAATGGCACTATGGGGTGGGATTGTGGCCTCATCACTGTTGGGCGGTGGCAAAAGTTCTAACCCAGCACTGGTGTGTGTTTGTGGGGTGTCCTAGTTCAGACTGCTGTGAAGATGGGTCATTTATTACCACACAGCATGGCTGCACGTCTTAGCTCCTGACCTTCGAGTTTTATGGTCCCCCTTTACAGTCTTGTAAAGGCAGAAGTCTAGACTCTTCATTCACCCATTGCTGGTGTGCATAGTGATGCTTTTTTTTTTTTTTTTGAGTGCTTTTTGGCTGGAGTAGAATGGTTATTATCTAACAGTTATCTGTCTTGCTAGGGTACCCCTTTCCTGGTCCTTTGGCTAATGAAATTGAACCCTTTGTTGGGGGTTTGTAAACTTTTTTTGTGTGTCTGTGTCTCTTGCTATCTCTGGGTTCCTGATTCTTCAGCTCTACATTTTGGATATAAGAGGCAAAACAATTCCCATATTATTCTTCTGGTCCTCCTGAGGGTCCTAGCAGGCCTATCCTCTTTTCTCCATTTTAAAGAATCTTTATATATATATATATATATATATATATATATACACACACACACACACATATATAATGTACAGGGGGGGTTAGGTGTACTTAGTGGGAAAATAGCACAAAGTATATATCTGCCTACTCCATCTTCCTGGAACAACTTTATTTTAGATTGAAAAGTTGAGTTCATAATATATAAATTATTTTATCCAACAATATATGCTAATACTATTACTAATTAATGATGTTTCTGCCACAAAAATACATAGATGAATATTGGAAACTATGAGTTAATCTACACCATTCATTGTTGTTGTTGTTCAGTCACAAAGTTGTGTCTGACTCATTGCCAACCCATGGATGCCAGGCTTCCCTGTCCTTCACTATCTCCTGCAGTTTGGTCAAATAAATATTCATTGAGTTGGTGATACTATCAAATCATCTCATTCTTTGTCACTCCTTTCTCCTACTGCCCTCACTCTTTTCCAGCATCAGGATCTTTCTCAATGAGTCGGCTCTTCACACCAGGTGGCCATAGTATTGGAGCTGCAACTTCAGCATCAGTCCTTCTAATGAATATTCAGGGTTGATTTCCTTTAGGATTGACTGGTTTGATTTCCTTGCTGTCCAATGAACTCTCGAGTCTTCTCCAGCATCACAACTCGAAGCAAATGTCTTTTAATTTCATACTTGCAGTCACAGTCTGCAGTGAATTTGGAGCCCAAGAATATAAAATCTGTTACTGCTTCCACTTTTTTCCCTCCTATTTGCAGTGATGGGACCAGATACCATGATCTTAGTTTTTTTAATATTGAATCTTAAGCCAGCTTTTTCACTCTCCTCTTTTACCTTCCTCAAGAGGCTCTTTAGCTCTTCTTTGCTTTCTACCAGTGGCATCATCTGTACATCTAAGGTTGTTGACATTTTTCTCAGCAATCTCGATTCCAGCTGGTGATTCATCCAGCCTGGCATTTTTAATGATGTACTCTGCCTATAAGATATATAAGTAGGGTGACAATATACAGCCTTGATGTAATCAGTGAAACAAATGCTCTTCTGGAATTCCCTTGCTTTCTCTACGATCCAACAGATGTTGGCAATTTGATCTCTGGTTCTTCTGCCTTTTCTAAATATAGTTTGTACATCTGAAAGTTCTTGGTTCAGGTACTGCTGAAGCCTAGCTTGAAGGATTTTGAGTATTACCTTGCTAGTATGTAAAATAAGTGCAATTGTGTGGTAATTTGAACATTCTAATGCCTTTCTTTGGGACTGGAATGAAAACTGACTTTTCCAGTCTTGTGGCACTGTGAAGTTTTCCAAACTTGATGACCTATTGAGTATAGCATTTTAACAGCATCCTCTTTTAGGATTTGAAATAGCTTAGCTGGAATTCCGTCACCTCTACTAGCTTTGTTTGTAGTGATGCTTCCTAAGGCCCACTTGACTTCACATTCCAGGATGTCTGGCTATAGGAGAGTGGTCACACCATCATGGTTATCCAGGTCATCAAACCTTTTTTGTATAGTTCTGTGAATTCTTCCCATCCATCTCTTCTTAATCTCTTCTGTTTCTATTAGGTCCTTCTCATTTCTGTCCTTTATCGAGCCTATCTTTGCATGAAATGTTCCCTTGGTATCTCTAATTTTCTTGAAGGGGTCTCTAGTTTTTCATATTCTATTGTTTTCCTCTATTTTTGCATTGCTCACTTAAGACTTAAAAAAAAAAATCTCTGCTGGCTATTCTCTGGAATTCTGCATTCAGTTGCATATATCTTTACCTTTTGTTTCTCTTCTTTTCTCAGTTATTTGTAAGGCCTCCTCAGACAACCACTTTGCCTTCTTGCATTTCTTTTTCTTTGGGATGGTTTTGGTCACCACCTCCTATACAATGTTATGAATCTCCATCCATAGATCTTTAAGTGCTCTTTCTACCAGATCTAATCCCTTGAATCTATTCATCAGTTCCACAGTACAATCGTAAGGGATTTTATTTGGGTCATACCTGAATGGCTTAGTGTTTTTTTCTACTTTCTTCAATTTAAGCCTGAATTTTGCCATAGAGAGTTCATGACTTGAGACACAGTCCACTCCAGGTCTTGTTTTTGCTGATTGTATAGAGCATCTCCATCTTCAGGTGCAAAGAATACAATCAATTCAATTTTGGTACTGACCATCTGGTTATGTCCACGTGTAGGGTTGTCTCTTGTGGTGTTGGAAGAGGGTATTTGCTATGATCAGTATGCTCTCTTGGCAATACTCTGTCAGCCTTTTCCCTGCTTCATTTTGTACTCCAAGGCCAAACTTGCCTGTTAATCCACGTATCTCTTAACTTCCTATGTTTGCATTCCAATCTCCTATTATGAAAAGGACATCTATTTTGGTGTTAGTTCTAGAAAGTCTTGTAAGTCTTCACAGAATCACTCAACTTCTTCTTCTCCAGCTTTAGTCATTGGATCATAGACTTGGATTACTGTGATGTCAAATAGTTTGCCTTAGAAACAAACTGAGATCATTCTGTCATTGTTGAGTCTGCACCCAAATACTGCATTTGGGGCTCTTTTACTGACTATGAGGGCTCCTCCATTTCTTCTAAGGGATTCTTGCCTACAGTAGTAGATATAACGGTCATCTGAATTAAATCTGCCCATTCCCATCCATTTTAGTTCACTGATTTCTAAAATTTCAATGTTCACTCTTGCTGTCTCTTGCTTGACCGTGTTCAGTTTACCTTGATTCATGGACCTAATATTCCAGGTGTCTATGCAATATTGTTCTTTACAGCATTGGACTTTACTTTCACTACCAGACTCATCCAGAACTGGGTGTGGTTTCAGCTTCAATCCAACCTCTCCATTCCTCTGGAGCTATTTCTCCGTTCTTCCCTAGTAGCATATTGAACACCTATCAACCTGGGGGGCTCATCTTCTGGCGTTATATCTTTTTGCCTTTTCACACTTAACTACACCATTAGGAACTATAAAGCAGTATATGAAAAAGGTAGCATTTCTAGGGTTTAAAAAGCCAGAGACTGTGTAACTTGAACCAGAATAGGGGTAGGAAAACATACAGATCTCTTCACTCTTTGTCCAGTGCTCTCATGGAATGTTATCTCTCTCAAAAATAAAATATAATAAAACCTTACAAGCAGCTGTTGGAAGCTGTTTTTATAATCTGAAGCATACTGACCTACAATACAGAAATTATGTGTTATTGTGAAAGCATAGTGAAAGTTGCTCAGTCGTGTCCAACTCTTTGCACTTCCATGGACTATACAGTCCATGGAATTCTCCAGGCCAGAATACCAGAGTGGGAAGCCTTTCCCTTCTCCAGGGGATCTTCCCAACCCAAGGATCGAACCCAAGTCTTCCACATTGCAGGTGGATTCTTTACCAGCTGAGCCACCAGGGAAGCCTAACTGCACCTTAATTTTAAAAAGTAAATTGAGTAAATTGTCAGTTTTAACAATTTTATCATCTGTGGTATTTAGCAAAATACCAGGACAATTGTCAGGCACCAAGAGTAGAGCTAGCCTCTGCTTTTTCTTCTTTTTTCTTTTTTTTTTAACTTCTCATTAAACATTTTTTACAGACTCTAAACTCATATTTCCAAAAGTTCATCTTTCAGCCAGTTTCTCAAGTCAGAAACTATCAAGTCATCTTTGAACTTTCTGCCACATCGGACATTCTTCCTAAAACAGGCTTCAAACTGGCCATTTGCTACATAGAAATACACACTAACTTACTATCTAAGGATCATATCCAAACTCTTATTCTCTCAAGTACTATCTAACTTTTCTGATAACCTAACTCTAGCTTTCATTTCCAGTAGTACTTTTTCTTTTATTGCATCAGAAATCCTCTACATCAGCAAAGCTTGTTTCTCTACTGGTCTCATCAGATGCTGCATTCACTCTCCTTCTCAGACTCTTGCTCTCATGGTACTCTTGTCCATGCCATCCCCTTCTTCTCTCTAGATGTTACAATTTCACCCATGCTTCAGATCTGGATGATGAAAAAAATTCTGCTCTGAGTTCTTAGAACACAGTCTTGGCTTCTACTTCATTTGGCTTCTACTTACTAAAGAAGAAACCTAATCTTATAAACACATACATGTAAATAATGATATGCCATGACCAAGTAGAATTTATTTTAGTAAAGCCAGCATTCAAGGGATTAGATCTAGTAAACAGTGTGCCTGAAGAACTATGGGTAGAGGTCCATGATATTGTACAGGAGGCAGTGAACAAAACCATTCCAAAAAGAAAAGCAAGAAGGTAAAGTGGTTATTTCAGGAGGCTTTACAAATAGCTGAGAAAGAAAAGCAGCAAAAAGCAAGGAAAAAAGAGAAAGATACATCCAACTAAATGCAGAGTTCCAAAGAATAGCAAGGAGAGACAAGAAGCCCTTCTTCAATGAACAGTACATAATAACAGAGGAAAACAACAAAAGGGAAAAGACTAGAGATCTCTTCAAGAAAACTGGAAATAGCAAGGGAACATTTCACCCAAAGATGGGCACAATAAAGGATAGAAATGGTAGAGATCTAACAGACACTGAAGAGATCTAATAGAACTTCTTGATCTAATAGACTGAGATGAAAAGAATACATGGAAGAACTGAACAAAAAAGATCTTAATGAACTGGATAACTATGAGAGCCAGAGCCAGTATGTCACCCAGAGCCAGACATTCTGGGGTGTGAGGTCAGGAGTGCCTTAGGAACTGTGGTGCTGCAGATGATTCCTGAGACTCCCTTGACCAGCAAGGAAACCAAACCAGTCAACTTTAAGGGAAATCAACCTTGAATACTCATTTGAAAAACTGATGCTGAAGTTTCAGTATTTTGGTCACCTGATGTGAATAGCCAACTCATTGGAAAAAGCCCTGATGCTGGGAAAGATTGAGGGCAGAAGAAGAGGTCATCAGAGAATGAGATGACTGGATGGCATCACTGATGTAACAGACATGAACTTGGGAAAATTTCAGGAAATGGTGAGGGACAGGAAGTTCTGGTGTGCTGCAGTCCATGGGTTCACAGAGTCAGACACAATTGGGCAACTAAGTAACAATAACAGTGAAACACTGGTCAGCATAAAAATTCAGTCAATATAATTATCTATTAAAAGTGTGAAGAGAAAAAAAATCTCACTAAGTACAGAAAATAAAAATGAAAAAATACTACTATTTATGATTAAAAGAAACAGCACACTGGGAATATAGGGGTATGTTTTTATTCTGATAACAAATATACACAAAAAATTAAAAGTAACATCATTAAATGGGCATTCTTGGTGGTTCAAACGGTACAGTCCACCACCAAGAGTAATGCAGGAGCTCAGGTTCAGTCCCTGGGTTGGGAAGACTTCTGAGGTTGGGGAGATTCCCTGGAGAACAAAATGGCTACTCACTCCAGTTTTCTTGTCTGGCGGATTCCAAGGTTAGAGGAGCCTGGCAGGCTAAAGTCCATAGGGTTTCAAAGAGTTGGACACAACTAAGCGGCTAACACTTTCACTACTTGTCAACATTGTACTGCTCTGTGCTATACAGTACTACCATGTAAGAAGAAAATTTGATTTAAAATTAAATGTACTACAACTCAAAGAGAAAAATAAAATGGTCATTATTTACAAAAATTCAGACATAAATTGAAGAAAGTAGGGAAATCCACTAGACCATTCAAGTATGACCTAAATCAAGTCCCTTACAGTGGAAGTGACAAATAGATTTTAAGTGATCAGATCTGATAGAGTGCCTGAAGAACTAGGGACAGAGGTTCATAACACTGTACAGGAGGCAGTAATGAAAACCATCCCAAAGAAAAAGCAATTCAAAAGGCAAAATGGTCATCTGAGAAGGCTTTACAAATAGCCAAGTAAAGAAAAGTGAAAGGCAAGGGAGAAAAGAAAAGATATACCCATCTGAATACCAAGTTTCAAACAACAGAAAGGAAAGATATGAAGTGAACAATGCAAAGAAATAGAGGAAAACAAAAGAATGGAAAAAACTAGAGATCTTGTCAAGAAAATTAGAGATACCAAGGGAACATTTCATGCAAAGATGGATACAACAAAGGGAAGAAGTGGTATGGACCTAACAGAAGCAGAAGAGATTAAGAAGAGGTGGCAAGAATACATAGAAGAACTATACAAAAAGAGTCTTAATGACCCAGAAAACCACAATGTTGTGATTACTCACCCACAGCCAGACATCCTCGAGTGTGAAGTCAAGTGAACCTTAGGAAGCATCACTACAAACAAAGCTAGTGGGAGTGATGGAATTCCAGCTGAGCTATTTCAAATCCTAAAAGATGATGCTGTTAAAAGTGGTGCACTCAGTAGGTCATAAAATTTGAGAAACTCAGCAGTGGCCACAGGACTGGAAAAGGTCGGTTTGTATTCCAATTGCAAAGAAGAGCAATGACAAAGAATGTTCAAACTACACAATTGTGCAGCACGTTCAAAGCAAAACTGCACTCATTTCACATGCTAGCAAGGTAATTCTCAAAATCTGTTAAGTTAGGCTTCAGAAGTATATGAACCAAGAACTTTCAGATGTACAAGCTGGATTTAGAAAAGTCAGAGGAACCAGAGGTCAAAGTGCCAACATCTGTTGGATCATAGAGAAAGCAAGGGAATCCCAAAGTCTACTTCTGCTTCATTGATGAGACTAAAACCTTTGACTGTGTGGACCACAAGAAACTATGGAAAATTCTTAAAGAGAATATGGAATACCAGATCACCTTACCTGTCTCCTGAGAAATCTGTATACAGGCCAAAAGCAGTGGTTAGAACCGGACATGAAACAATGAACTGGTTCAAAATTGGGAAAGGAGTATGTCAAGGCCGTATATTGTCACCTTGCTTATTCAATCTACATGCAGAGGACATCACACTATATGCTGAGCTGGATGAAGCACAAGCTGGAATCAAGATTGCCAGAAGAAATATAAATAATCTCAGATACACAGGTGACAGCACCATAATGGCAGAAAGCGAAGAGAAATTAAAGAGCTTCCTGGTGAAGGTGAAAGAGGAGAGTGAAAAAACTGGCTTAAAACTCAACATTCAGAAAATGAAGATCCTGGTATCTGGTACCATCACTTCATGGCAAATAGATGGGGAAAAAATAGAAACAGTGACAGATTTTATTTTCTTGGGCTCCAAAATCACTACAGATGGTAAGTGCAGCTATGAAATTAAAAGATGCTTGCTTCTTAGATGAAAAGCAGTGACTAACCTGGACAGCATATTAAAAAGCAAGAGACATTCCTTTGCTGACAAAGGTCCATCTAGTCAAAGCTATGGTTTTTCCAGTAGTCATGTACAGATGTGAGTGTTGAACCATAATGAAGCCTGAGCACTGAAGAATTGATGCTTTGGACTGTGGTGTTGGAGAAGACTCTTGAGAGTCCCTTGGACATCAAGGATATCAAACCAGTCAATCCTAAAGGAAATCAACATTGAATATTCATTGGAAAGACTGACGGTGAAGCTGCAGCTCCAATCCTTTGCAACCTGATGTGAAGAGTGACTCATTGCAAAAGGCCTTGATGCTATGAAAGATTGAGGGCAGCAGGAAAAGGGGGTGATAGAAGATGAGATGGTTGGATAGAATCATCAGTTCAATGGACATGAGTTTAAGCAAACTCCAGGTGATAGTGAAGGACAGGGAAGCCTGGCGTGCTGCAGTCCATGTGGTCGTAAAGAGATACGACCGAACGACTGAACAGTTATGTTTGCAGAAAATTCCAAAGAACCTATAAGCAAGCTACTAGAGAAAGTCAGTTTAGCAAGATCACTGGATATAAGGTCAATATATAAAAATCAATTGCATATTCATGTTCTAGTAATAAACAATTGGGAAATGAAGGTTAAAAATACTACTTACAATAGTACAGTGAAGACATCATGTCTCCTCTGTTCTTTGCCATGACATGAACTTTTCCTCTGTGTTAATGTCATTCCGTCTATTTCCACACACTTGTTGAACTCCTACAATTCTTTCCAGTCTCTGTTCAGGGTTAATCAGTATTTTAAAGCATTTTTTCTTACCCTTTTAAGTACTTTTCCAACTTTATAAGCAAATTCTCCTCTTAAAAAAATTAACACATATCAAACAGATAGAACAAATAAAAGTGGAGCTTTCTTACTGAAATGAGTACACAGTAAACTCAGAATCATAACTTCCTAAAGAAGCTCCTAAGCACAGACTGAAACTCAAGATTTTTAAGTACCCAAAGATCCGAAAATTGCTCCTATAGCCAACATCTGAAAAAGTGGAATCTTTCTCTGGCTTTATAGAAAATAAGATCAGCGTATACACATTCTTTCACTTCCAAGTCAAACAGAAACTTATTTGCATTCCTTCCTGTAGGCTCTTCTCTCCAGCCTAAGTTGAATTCTTCTACCTATGCTCTCGTTCTCTCATATCTCAGAAAATCTGTTCATGACCTCTTTAACTCACTCTCAACATGTGCATACATTGTTGCCTCAATTATTAACACAGAAATATCATTTTCTCCCATTGAAATCCAAACTTCTTTTCCCCCCCTTTTTTTATACTTCCTGAAGTTCACATCTTCCATCTAACCTAGAATAATGTGGCTTCTGTTCACTCTGATTAATAGAAATTGTTCTTGCTAAGGTCTTCAACATGCTAGCTACTAACTCAAATTTACTCTCTTTTATGTGATTTGTGGCACCCAACACTACTGAGATCCAGTTCTCCTTTGGGTTCACTGACTTCACTCCTCCAGCTTTTCTACCTCTGGGGCTATTCCTTTTCATGTTAACTTACTTTTCTTCCACCAGCTCCTTATTTATTGATATTTTTGTGGGTTTTATCTATGACCCCTGCTCCCCATTCTAATCTATACTATGCCGGACAAGTTCACACACGGTTTTGACTACCAATTCTGTACTTTATTCTGAATTCTAGTCTTCTGGGTCTAGACTTCTAGGCTTGTCTGTTCAGCTGTCTTCAACCTTTTAAACTCAGTCTCTATATCTATTGCTAGACCGACTTCCCTTATATAAAACTTTCATTAGTATAAATTTACAAATCAATTTCAAATGCTTTAGGATGGCAAGTAAGGCTTTTGGTTTTGCCATCTTCTCAAGCTTCAACCTGTCATTCTCACCACTTAACAGATGTTCTACAAATGTGTCATGGTGTTACCCACCTTTATGTTTGCTTATGTGGTTCCCTCTCCTTGAAGTATTCATTTCACTCTCTTGAAAATTCTTGTTATTCTTCCAAAACTAGGCTCAGACCTCACTGTCCCTGGTCCTTTCAGACTCCCTTGGTTAGGTCCATTCCTTTTTTATGCATCCAGCACAAAAACACAGTATTTGTGTTCTATAACATAGTATCACTGTAATGTCTATTTCTCTGTGCAAACTACTTTAACACACTGTAATCTGCTTACTCATTTGTTATTCTCTTCATCTTTTTGCCTGTCAAATCACGACTTCCTGAAGGCCCGTTCTTTTTCTTTTGTATGATTTCCAGTGCCTAGAATAATAGCTGGCTCACACTTGGGGTTAAGCATTTACTGAATAAACTGTTTTTTAAAGGTTTAGGAATTTTTCCCATCTTTTATTTTCCTTTGGAGTCTGAGATTTTTAAAAGCTAGAAAATCTTAAGTGGGGAAGACATGCTTTTATTTCATGAAATTGATTCATTTTTAAGACTGCCACAAGTTCTTAGGACTTCTGCAGCAAACCAAAAAAAAAAAAAAAAAGAATTAATAGCTTTAAAGTGATTATCTAATCAGACTATATTTTTTTCCTACTTAAATTAGCATGCTGTACAGAACAGAGCAAATACAGTTATATGCTAAATATGACTTCAATGCAACAAAGAAAAATAATGCTGAAACAAAATTAGAAATTGTGTAAAAATTTTAGGACACTCTTAGGTGCAGTTTGGAACAAGAAAAATAAAGGAGGAAGAGAAAGTTATGACTAAGCTAGATAGCATATTGAAAAGCAGAGACATTACTTTGTCAACAAAAGTCCATCTAGTCAAGGCTATGGTCTTTCCAGTAGTCATGCATGGATGTGAGAGTTGGACTATAAAGAAAGCTGAGGGCCAAAGAATTGATGCTTTTTAACTGTGGTGTTGGAGAAGGCTCTTGAGAGTCCCTTGGACTGCAAGGAGATCTAACTAGTCCACTCTAAAGGAGATCGGTCCTGAATATTCATTGCAAGGACTGATGCTGAAGCTGAAACTCCAATACTTTGGCCACCTGATGTGAAGAGCTGGCTCATTTGAAAAGACCCTGATGCTGGGAAAGACTGAGGGCAGGGGAAGGGGGCAACAGAAGATGAGATGGTTGGATGGCATCACTGACTCAATGGACATGGGTTTGAGGTGGACTCTGGAAGTTGGTGATGGATAGGGAGGCCTGGTGTGCCTCCCTGTTCATGGGATTGCAAAGAGTCGGACACGACTGAGCGGAACTGAACAGAGGGTGGATTTTTTGGTCTCTTTTTTGATGAAAACCATGCACCAAGTTTGACAGCAATTTAGGAAAAGTAAGTTGCAGGGGCTGAGGTAGGTTGCAGTTTATTTTTATCTATTATTTGGTCCTTTGCTCTAATAATGCATATATTTTAAGATTTTGATTTCTATTAAAATGTTAGTTGTAAGAGAAATGGTATTAAGCTTATGCAATTGGTGTCTTTCTAATGAGAAATCTAGCACCTTTACACCCAGATTTTTTTGTTTACATGTCGCATATAGTGTATTACACTGTATAAAGAGACAGAAAAACCTCACATTTATCTTACAAATGGCCAAAATCAGTATTTTCAATTGTGATTTATTTGTTTCAGGATATTTAAAAAGGGAACTAACAGGTATTGAAGTATTCCACATATTTAACACACAGTCAAAGCTTTTCCTTAAATAACTGATAAGGACTAAATTAAAATTGAAGTTTTATCATATTCATTACATTTACTAAGTCATTCTCAAGTGTGTATACAGTTGTCCCACAGTATCTGTAGTGGACTGATTCTAGGACCTCCACAGATACCAAAATCTGAGGATGATCAAGTCCCTTATGTAAAATGGCGTAGAATTTGCATGTAACCTATGCACAATCTCTCATAAACTTTAAATCATCTCTGAATTATTTGAAATACCTAATATAGTGCAAATGCTTATGAAAATAGTTGCCAGTGTGTGGCAAATTCAAATTTTGTTTTTTGGGTATTTCTGAAAAGTTTTTTTAGTATTTTAAATTTGCAGTTATTTGAACCAGTGGATGTGGAACCCACAGATATGTGGGACCAATTTTATTCTAATGACCTTTGGTTTAAGGGTTCACACATGCAAATCTACTTTGAAGGGGTCCTCTTCAATGTGAATTTTATAATGGTTCGTAAGGGATGACCTCTGGCTGAAGAGTTTCCCACATGCATTACATTCATAGGGTTTCTCTCCAGTATGAATTCTTTGATGTGCAATAAGTGATGAGCTCTGCCTAAAAGTTTTCCCACATGTAATACACACAAAGGGTTTTTCTCCTGTATGAATCCTTTGATGTTGAAGAAGAGCTGCACTTTGCCCAAAAGATATCCCACATTCCAGACATCGATATGGTTTCTCTCCTGTGTGAATTCTGTGATGATTACTAAGGGAAGAGTTACACCTGAATGTTTTCCCACACTCATTACATTTATAGGGTCTTTCTCCAGTGTGCATTCTCTGATGTTGAATGAGAGCAGAACTTTGTCTGAAGGCTTTCCCACACACTTTACATTTACATGGTTTCTCTCCAGTATGAATTCGCTGATGAATAATGAGTGTCGAGTGGGAACTTAAGGCTTTGCCACACTCATTACAATTATACAATTTCTCTCCAGTATGAATTATTCGATGTCTATTAAGTCGTGAAATAGAAGTGAAACCTTTTTCACATTCATTACATCTGTAAGGCTTTTCTCCAGTGTGAATTCTTTCATGTTGAATAAGAGATGCACTCTGACTGAAGGCTCTCCCACATTCACCACATTTAAAAGGTTTCTCTCCTGTGTGAATTCTCTGGTGGTAACGAAGGGATGAACTAGACTTAAAGGTGTTGCCACATTCATTACATAAATAGGACTTCTTTCTTGGATGAATTCTCTGACATCCAGGTAGGTTGCAAGTGGATGACTTCCTTCCTGGGTTATATTTGTGGGGATTGTCTTGAGCATGAATTTTTTGATGTATAAAAAGGGCAGACCTTCTGCCGAAGGATTTACCACATTCTTTACATCTGTAGGATTTTTCCACAGTATGTATTTTTACGTGTTTATAAAGGGATGCACTATGGCTGAAGGCTTTCCCACACTCTTTGCATATATAGGGTTTCTCTCCAGTATGAGTTCTTTGATGTTGAATAAGAGCTGAACTTTGGTTGAAGGCTTTCAAACATTCATCACATTGAAATAATTTCTCTCCAGTATGGTTTTTCTGATGTTTACGAAGGGATGACTTGTGAATGAAGGCTTTTTCACATACATTACATTTATGGCGTTTTTCTGCTGTCTTTATTTTCGATTGGTTAAGTACATTTGAATCCTGTCTGAAGCTATTTTTTTGTATTTCATACTTTGAGGGTGTTTTTTCTCTAGCAACCCTTGTTGCTTAACAAACACTGATTTCAGGCTGAAATTTTGGCCAAAGTCATTATTTTTATGGCTTTTTTCTACAGTGAGGATTTTTGTATGGGTGACTGAAATTATTTGTAAACTTTCACTTTTGTCCTTCTGTTTCTTTATTCTGTCTTCATATATGCAGGGGTTTTCTGATATGAAATTCCACGGCTCATCCTTTTTGAGTGTTTTTCTTATTAGCCCCGAAAATGATGAGTCTTGAGTCTGAGTTGCCTTTGTGGTTTTAGGACTGCTCTTACATTCTGAAAAAAAATAAAAGAAGGAAGTGCCAATGATTCACATGATTAGCTGAGTCTAAATGGATAGAAGGAATAAATATTAATGATATCTAAATAAGGTCTTGCTTTCTGGATTAAAAAAGCACTAGGAAGGGGAAAACATAGGAAGGAACACTGTGTATATAAAACAGTAATGAATGAGAGATGGTATACTAGGGTGAATAAAATAAGGGATCCTCATTTACAGAAGGTGTGTATATACGCATGACCAGGAGAATGGAGAGAAGGGATCACGAGAAATATGAACTGGGAAATGCAGTCTAGCACTCAAAGCATATGACAGGCTCATAAATTATCTCCATGACATCATTCTCATTTCTGTAATTATTTCTAATATTGAATATATTCTCTACTTTTTCTACATGTCAAACTTCTCTGTAGCCTTCAGATTCAGTTCCAATGTTGGCTTGTCTGTCACCCTTTCCTGACTCAGCCCAAACAATCTATTCCCCTTATTATACCACTTACCATAGTATCCCATAATATGTATTTAAGGGGGGAAAAATGAGTATATCTAGAGAAAATGAGAAAGCCTTAAAAAAATTCAGCACCATTAATAATAAACACATACAAGAAAACAGGAATTAAGAGATACTTCCTCAACAAGGTAAAGTAAATATGCTTTAGTCCTAAAATCAGTATCTTATTTAATAAAGAAACTCTAGAGACATTTCCACCACAATCAAGAACAAAGCAAGGATACCAACTACCTTCATTTCTATTCAACATTGTACTAGATGTATTAACCAATACAAGTACACAAGCAAAGCCTTTTGGCTTTGTGTATAAAGAGGGATAAGATGACTAAAGAGAAAATTAAACTACTTCTATTTGCTGATGCTATTAATGCTACATCTAAAATTAAACTTCAGAGAATCAATGATAAAACTTGATCAGTGACATAGCAGGATATAAAATCAACATACTAAAATCAATAATCTTCATTTATACAAAAATTTAGGGAAATAAATTCACAAGAAATATGAAAAACGTTTATGAGGAAAATTTAAAACAGTCTTGAATGACATTAAAGTATACCTGAACCAATAGCAAAACCTCTCCTATTCATGGATAAACAAATAAATATTATAAAAATATAAAGATATTAAATTGCGTGTGTGTGTGTGTGTGTGTGTGTGTGTGTGTGTGTGTGTGTAGATAGATAGATAGATATTTTAAATCCTGCAGGATTTCTCAACTTCAGCTGACATTTTAGGCTGGATAATTCTGTTTTTCAGTGATCACCTGTGCAATAGTACCTACTCTTTTCACCACTCCTACCCCCTCTCAAGTTGTGATAATCAAAAATATTTCAAGACACTGAAGCACTGAAATGATAAAAATCACCCCTGGTAGTGAACCAATGGTATGGATGAAATAAAAATGACAGTAAGTTAATAAATGTTGAAACTGGGTGATAGATACACAGAAATTCCTTATACTGTTTTCTCTACTTTCATATATGTTTTTTTCTATAATAGAAGTAAAAATTAATTTTTTTTTACTTTCTGTTAATTTCTTGCAAGAGGAGAGAGCAGGTTAATCTTTCCCCCCTTTATATCATGTATAATCAGGGAGAAATTAGAAAATACTTATATATGAATGAAAATGAAAACACAACTTACTAAAAATTATGGGGTGTAGTGAAAACAGTGCTAGGAAGAAAATTTTAAAAAGTACTTAAAAACATAATTTACTACTTAACCAGAAAAAACAAACTCAACCCAAAGCTAGCAGAAGGAAGGAAATAACAAAAGCAAAAGCCTAATTACATAAAATAAAAAAACAATAGAGAAAAATCAACTAATCCAAAATCAGTTATCTGAAAAGACCTAGAAAATTGATAAGCCTTTAGTGAGACTAAGAACAAAAGGGAAAAGATACATATTAGTAAAATCAGAAATGTGAGTGATGACATCACCACAGATTAAAATAAAAAGAATTATAAGGAAAAACTATGGATAATTGTATGACAAAAAACTGGATAGCCTAGAAAATATGGACAAATTCATAAAAACACAAAACCTACCCAAACTGAATTATGAAGTAGAAAATCTGAACAGATATATACCTAGAAAAGCAACTGAGCCAGTAATCAAAACCTCCCAATAATAATTATAAAAAACAGCTCTGTATCAGATGGCTTTCAGTTCAGTTCAGTCGCTCAGTCGTGTCCGACTTTTTGCGACCCCATGAATCGCAGCATGCCAGGCTTCCCTGTCCATCACCAACTCTCGGAGTTCACTCAGACTCACAGCCATTGAGCCAGTGATATTATCTAGCCATCTCATCCTCTGTCATCCCCTTCTCCTCCTGCCCCCAATCCCTCCCAGCATCAGAGTCTTTTCCAGTGAGTCAACTCTTCCCATGAGTCTGGCCAAAGTACTGGAGTTTCAGCTTTAGCATCATTCCTTCCAAAGTAATCCTGGGGTTAATCTCCTTCAGAATGGACTGGTTGGGTCTCCTTGCAGTCCAAGGGACTCTCAAGAGTCTTCTCCAACACCACAGATCAAAAACATCAATTCTTTGGCACTCAGCCTTCTTCACAGTCCAACTCTCACATGGCTTTACTGCCTACCAAATATTAAAGATCTAACACCACTCCTTCTGAAATGCTTCCAAAAAACCAAAGGAGGCAGCAATACTTTCTAACTTATTCTATGAAGCCATCATTGCCCTGATAATAAAACCAAACAAAAACCCTACAAGAAAAGAAAGCTAAAGATCAATATTTGTTACATATATTGATTTCAAAATCCTCAATAAAGTACTTGCAAAGAGAATTCAGCACATTAAAATGATTATATGTCATAACCAAATGAAATTTATCCCTGGCATACAAGAATGATTTAACTTATGAAAACCAACAAAAGCAACACATCACATTAACAGAAAGAAGACACAAAACCACACAATCATCTCAAGTGATACAGAAAAATGTACCTAACAAAATTCAAAATTCAATGCTTTTTCATGATTAAAAAAAAAGAAGAAGAAGAAGAACAAAATTGGGACTAGAGGGAAATTACCTCAACACAATAAACACTATCCTTAAAGAACCCACAATTAACATCATATTCAATGGCAAAAGACCACAATCTTTTCCTCTGAGATCAGGAATGAGATAAGAATGCCCACTTTTACCACTTCAACCCAGTATTAGAATTTCTAGCCAGAACAATCAGGCAAGAAAAATAAAGAGTATCTAAGCTGGAAAGAAAGAGGTAAAATGATCTTAGTCACAGATGACATGCTCTTTTTTAAAATTTATTTTACTGAAGTACAGTTGACATATAATGGTGTGCTAATTTCTGCTACACGACAGTAATTCAGTTATCAGATGGTAAAGAATCTGTCTATAATGCGGGAGACCTAGGTTCAATCCCTGGGCTGGGAAAATCCCCTGGAGGAGGGCATGGCAACCCACTCCGGTATTCTTGCCTGGAGAATTCCCATGGACAGAGGAGCCTGGTGGGCTACAGTCTATGGGATCGCAAAGAGTCAGACACAACTGAGCAACTAAGCACACAGCACATACATATATTGGGTTGACCAAAAAGCTCATTCAAATGTTTCTGTAACGTCTTATGGAAAAATCCAAATGACCTTTTTGGCCAACCCAACATATGCATTCTTTTTCATATTCTTTTCCATTACTTATGGTTTACCACAGGATATTGAATATAGTTTCTTGTGTTATACAGTAGTACTTTGTTGTTTGTCTATTCTATATAATAGTTTGCAATAGATGACATGATCTTATATACAGAAATTCTAAAGATTCAACAAGAAAACTGATAGAATACACAAACT
>SJYC01101042.1:0-11287 GCA_006408675.1 Madoqua kirkii
TTTATGAAAGAGCTATGACTCTACTGTATTTGCATTAGCAGTAAAATATTCCATTTGAACTCTAAAGGATGAAATTGTACATAAGATTGCCGAGAAAGAAAAAAAAAAAAACTCTTTTCTTTCCTCCTGTCTCTTATACACATCTAGATGTGTATAAGAGACAGGGTTGGTTTTATAAGTTTGGTTTTCCATATTTTAATCTCTTCTTCAAATATATTTTCAGGCTATAATTATTTACGTATTCTTCAATGTTTAAATCACACACAAATTCTGTCTAATTGCACTCACAAAGGGTTGATATTTAATTGGCATTTTATTTGGGGAAGACTAAAATTTAAAACAGTAAGTCTTCTTAACAACAAACTCTATGAAACAGATCTAGTGTGAGGTGTCTTAACTTTCTTGAGTGTAAGCATAAGTTCTGAATTGACTCTAATAATAACCCAGGATAGTTTGTTTCTCCTGGTTCTGGAGAGGTGATTTCATTTCATATGAATGTACTTCTTTCTTGGTGCACACAATTTCAACATTTTTATTCAATTGACTAATTAAATACTTGTGTCTTAAATGTAGGGAGTAGGATGATAGGTAGCCCACTGCAATATTTCTCAAGTGACACATTTCTTTAAGTAACTACCCTAGGTAGATTATTTCTGCCTGGATCCATAAAATGATGTGTCTCCAGTGATCTCTACTTTTCCAATAACTTTTTTCATTGGCCATTTTCCTGGAGCATTTTGCCATGATATCCTAGAATGCTTTCCTCTTGCTGAGCAGGAATATTCAATACCATTAGCACATTTAGAATTGCATGATAAACTCTGAGTCATATGTTTTACTTATTTTTGGCATGGTTTATTGCTTCTATTTGATTTAGGCATTTGGAGGTCAGAGATTGATAACATGTTGGCTACCAGTTTGTCTCCAGCCAAAGATCTTTAGCAGGCCTTTAGAATGATTGCTAAGTCACTCACTATTACCGATTTTCTGAAAGTGTAATTGGCCTTTTGATGAATCATCATTTTAATGGTCACAGAGAGGTAAGATAGGGAATCTTAGAGAGGGTACAGGATGTTGAGACTGCACCTTCCACCAAGTTAGTGCCAGGAAATCTCAAAATGGGATAAGTTTGAGTAATAACTCATCTTAAAAATAGCTTACTTTTAAAAGTTGACTTTGTTCCAATGGCAATACTTTGTAAAGATTGTACAAATGGAAAATAAGAATGTTTATTCTATGTAAACTTATAATTATCTTAGTTTAACCTGTAGCTTCAAAATGTCAAGTAAAAGCTACAGTGTTCAATATTTATTAATAGAAAATATAGATGATAAAATAAGAAGTCTCAGCTGAAAAAGAATGGATCAATGTCCTCTAAGGAAAAAATGGAAGTTATAGAAGCCACAAATTAACTTTTCTGGTAAGGAAAACTGCCCATTCCTCATACTCTGGCTAATCATACAGACTTTGGTGCTTACAACATTGAATTGGAAAGAAGATATAAAGGATTATGGTAATGCTAATTCTGAAACTTATTGATCGTTTGAGAAAGTCATTAAAAGAATCAGTTTCTGTTTGTACCGGCTTGTTGGAGATGGGAAACCCAAGGTCAAAAGCAACTCTTAAGATTCTACCAAACCAACTAATTATGTGTTAATTTATATCACCTCACTTCACTAGTGGCCTAGACTGTGGCCAGGCCACTAATGTGTTGTAATATCCTTAATTTTTATTATTCAAATTTAAACCCTAGATTATGTAAATTTATAGTAATAATGGAACAACACTAATGTTCTCCTCAAAAATCAAATTAAGATGTGTTTATTAGGTACTTTGACTTAGATGCCACTTTTTTTTTTTTTAAGACAGTAAAGCAAAGTATCTATGCCTGTATCTCTATCTAGATCTATAAGTCTACCTGTATCTGTATCTATGCATGCTTAAGTTACTTCAGTCATGTCTGACTCTGTGATACTATGGACTGTAGCTTGCCAGGCTCCTCTGTCATGGAATCTCCAGGCATAAATACTGGAGTGGGTTGCTTTGCTCTTCTCTGGGGCATCTTCCCAATACAGGGATAGAACCTGTGTCTCTTACATATTCTACATTGGCAGGTGGGTTCTTTACCACTAGAACCACCTGGAATGTCCATCCATATCTATATTTATATAGATAAATATAAATATTTATCTTTAATTTATATCTATATTTGTATCTATACATGTATATATTAGAGATGTATACAGTATAATAGGAGACAGAAGCAGATTTTATATTTAGAACATAAACCTTCAAACAAGCATGAACAATTTCAACTGTTGACACCCTTCCCTCCATGGCCTCACATTCTCACTGCTCCATGGTCAGTTTCTTGTGCTAGCCATGTGGGCAATTCTTTCCTCTTTTGAATATGACTGGAGTCAGGAAACCACTGGGATTTGGCTGCTGCATTACTAGACATATAAAAGAGGAAGTTCCTAACATGGTTTCACAAGCAGTCATGAAAGAAAATAGGCTCATTTGTTCTCTTCACTGTGTAGAATCTGGGCCAGCTAAACTGCTTAAATGAAAAGTAAACCTCTGCCTGTGAAGTACAGTTTTGCCGACTTTTGGTGACCTTGTGTCTTTGACTATATACTCTCTCTATTGCTGCTGTTTACTGGTGTCTGTCTGTTTGCAACCCCATGGACTATAGCACACCAGCTTCCTCTATCCATGGGCAAGAATAGAGGCATGGGTTGCCACCTCCTTAACCAGAAGATCTTATTGTCCCAGGGATTAAGCTCGTGTCGCCTACACTGGCAAGTAGATACTTTGCCACAGAGTCACCAGAGAAGTCTACACTCTCTCTCGGTGAATTCAAACATGTTTGCTAACAGTTCCCAAATTCATACCACTCATATTTATCTTCTTTATGAAACTTGTGATTGTATATGCAATTGATCTCTGGTTTGCTCTACTCAAGGTTGTATATTATCACCCTGCTTATTTAACTTATATGCACAGTACATCATGAGAAACGCTGGACTGGAAGAAACACAAGCTGGAATCAAGATTGCCGGGAGAAATATCAGTAACCTCAGATATGCAGATGACACCACCCTTATGGCAGAAAGTGAAGAGGACCTAAAAAGCCACTTGATGAAAGTCACAGAGGGGAGTGAAAAAGTTGGTTTACAGCTCAACATTCAGAAAACAAAGACTGTGGCATCTGGTCCCATCACTTCATGGGAAATAGATGGGAAAACAGTGAAAATAGTGTCAGATTTTATTTTGAGGGGTTCCAAAATCACAGCAGATGGTGACTGCAGCCATGAAATAAAAAGACGCTTACTCCTTGGAAGAAAAGTTATGACCAACCTAGATAGTATATTCAAAATCAGAGGCATTACTTTGCCGACTAAGGTCTGTCTAGTCAAGGCTATGATTTTCCCTGTGGTTATGTATGGATGTGAGAGTTGGACTGTGAAGAAGGCTGAGGGCCAAAGAATTGATGCTTTTGAACTGTGGTGTTGGAGAAGTCTCTTGTGAGTCCCTTGAACTGCAAAGAAATTCAACCAATCCATTCTGAAGGAGATCAACCCTGGGATTTCTTTGGAAGGAATGATGCTAAAGCTGAAACTCCAGTACTTTGGCCACCTCATGTGAAGAGTTGACTCATTAGAAAACACTCTAATGCTGGGAGGGATTGGGGGCAGGAGGAGAAGGGGACGACCGAGGATGAGGTGGCTGGATGGCATCACTGACTCAATGGATGTGAGTCTGAGTGAACTCTGGAGATGGTGATAGACAAGGAGGCCTAGCGTGCTGAGATTCATGGGGTCGCAAAGAGTCGGACACGACTGAGCAACTGAACTGAACTGACTTGCTCTACTTATACACAGATGATTGTGCCCTTAACAGATGTCCCTTTAAATGGCATCATATGCTAAATAATTTAGACTTTGAATCTAGCTCAACTTTTAAGCAGGTCCTATTGTTATACAGTAAATATTTTTTTCTGTTACATTTGTCCTTGACTCTGCCTTAGAAGCTACATATTTTAACCGAGTTTATCTCCTTCAGACTTGATCACAATAATCTATTAACCTTTAAAAAAAAATGAAAGCCCAAATGCTGACACATGGTTTACAAAGCCTCTCAGTGTGAGAATTCTGCCTACCTCTCAGACCATCACTGCCAGCCTGCTTCAGCCCATGGTGCTCTTACATACTCCAGCCTTCTTTCTGTTTCTTGAATCCAGAGACTTTCTCAATCACCAATGATATCTAAAGCAGATCCCACCCCAGTCACTTGCTACATGACTCCTTTGCTTCATTGTCCTCGTAACATTTTATGTTCTTATAGTTAGTTACTTAGTCTTTTTTTTTTCCCCAAATGACAACAGAGACCTTAGCTATTTTCCTTCCTACGCTTCACTTCATAATAAACTGAGGAAAGCTCTTAAAGAGATGGCAATACCAGACCATCTTACCTCTCTCCTGAGAAACCTGTATGCAGGTGAAGAAGCAAGAATTAGAGCCTTGTATGGAACAACTTGTTGATTCAAGATTGGGAAAGGAATATGAAAGCCCTGTCTGGTGTCACTCTGTTTGTTTAATCTATAGGTTGAGCACATTATGCAAAATGCCAAGCTGGCTGAGTTACAATGGAATCAAAATAAGCAGAGAAACATCAACAACCTCAGATATGCAGATGATACCATTTTAATGGCAGAAAGGGAAGAGGAACTAAAGATCCTCTTGATAAGGGTGATGGAGGAGAGTGAAAGAGCCAGCTTTTAACTAAAACACACACACACACACACACACACACACACACACACATACACACACAACTAACATTATGGCATCTGGCCTCATTACTTCATGGCAAATAGAAGGGGAAAATGTGGAAGTAGTGCCAGATATACTCTTCTTGGGCTCTAAAATCACTGCAGTTGGTGCCGGAAATCAGAAGACAATTGCTTCTTGGCGGGAAAGCTATGACAAACCTGATGCGAAAAGCAGATTTATTGGAAAAGTCCCTGATGCTAGGAAAAGTTGAGGGCAGAAGAAGAAGGTGTAAGAGGTTGAGATGGCTGGATGGCATCACCAATGCAATGAGCATGAACTTGGGCAAACTTCAGGAGATGATGAGGGACAGAGAGACCTAGCGTCCTGCAGTCCATGGGGTCAAAATGAGTCTGACACAATGGGGCAATTGAACAACAACAACCCTTTACTTAGTGCCTGGACTATTACCTGGCACGTATGCAGATCAACAATTATTTATTTATATGAATGATTGAGTAGATGAATGAGTGATTTTTTTTTTATAAGATTTGGACTCGATTCACCAAAGTTCCTTATTATTTCCACTATTCTAAATGGGAATTTTCTTTGAAGACATCCTGTGTCTCTTTCATCATTTTGATTTGAAAATGTTTGGAATAATTGAATCTTTCTGTTTTTTCACAGATTTCAAAGTCATATATGAGTAGCCACATAGTATTGGGATTGAGAGAAACAGAAAAGACCCAGATGTTTCAGACTTAAAGTTCAGTCTAGTGATTTCTTATGGTTTTTGAGTAGGTGTGTTCTTGATTGTATGCAATGGTTTCTATTATAATAACGATAAATTAATTTAGACACTATGTATAAAAAGTGTTTATAAACCTCTATGTAGGTGTACATATACCAAACAGCCAGGAATTGACTGCATTTAGTGCTTATTGCTTTTCATGTGCATATAGAAAACCCTTTGTCTTACAAAGCCACTTTTCATCCAGTCAAAACTATGACAGCACTTTTTTGGTCCCTAAGTGGGAAAATTACACTGACAACAGGGACAACAACCATTCTGACAGGCATCAGTTGTTAACCTCAATAACTGTCTAGGTCTGTCTAGGTCTTCCCCAAAGTGCTGGTCCTCACACATCCAACTTCTGGTGTTCTGGATATGGAGGGCTGGAATATATAAACCACACATGCTGACACAAGGAGAGACAAGTGATGGCCATGAGAAAGGGATCTCTCACAGTCTAGTATTATCTCTAACATACACCTCCACATGCCATTTATTTAATTCAATAAACTATTGTATGCAAACGTATTTAATTTGAATGTAAAGTTCTCACAATAATAAAATAGTAAATATCTTCAAATTTTTAATAAAGGCTCTGGATATGCTCTGAAAATCTGGATTAGCATATTGTCCAAGTTGTTTTGCCTTTCTTCATTTCTTTTCTTTTTTTAATTTAAATTTATTTATTTTAATTGGAGGCTAATTACTTTACAATATTGTAGTGGTTTTTGCCATACTTTGACATGAATCAGCCACGGGTGTATATATTTTCCCCATCCAGAACCCCACTACCACCTCCCTCCCCATCCCATTCCTCAGGGTCATCCCAGCTCACCAGCCCTGAGCACTCTGTCTCATGGATTGAACCTGGATTGACGATCTATTTCACATATGATAATATACATGTTTCAATGTTATTCTCTCAAATCGTCCCACCTTAGCCTTCTCCTACAGAGTCCAAAAGACTGTTCTATACATCTGTGTCTCTTTTGCTGTCTCGCATATAGGGTCATCATTACCATCTTTCTAAATTTCATATATATGCTTTAATATACTGTGTTGGTGTTTTTCTTTCTCACTTCACTCTGTATAACAGGCTCCAATTTCATCCACCTTATTAGAACTGATTTGAATGCATTCTTTTTAATAGCTGAGTATTCCATTGTGTATATGTACCATAGCTTTCTTACCAGTTCATCTGCCAATGGACATCTAGGTTACTTCCATGTCCTGGCTATTTTAAACAATGCTGTGATGAACATTGAAGTAAATGTGTCTTTTTCAACTCTGGTTTCCTTGGTGTGTATACCCAGCAGTGGGAATCCTGGGTCATATGGCAGTTCTATTTCCAGGTTTTTAAGGAATCTCCACACTGTTCTCCATAGAAGCTGTATTAGTTTTACACTCTCGCCAACAGTATAAGAGGGTTCCCTTTTCTCCACACCCTCTCCAGCATTTATTGTTTGTAGACTTTTTGCTAGCATCTATTCTGACTCGCGTGAGATGATACCTCACTATGGTTCTGATTTGCATTTCTCTGACAATGAATGATGCTGAGCATCTTTCCATATGTTTGTTGGCCGTCTGTATGTCTTCTTTGAAGAAATATCTGTTTACTTTTTTGGCCGATTTTTTGATTGGATTTTTTTTTTTCTGGAATTGAGCTGCATGAGCTGCTTGTATATTTTTGTGATTGATTCATTTTTAGTTGCTTCCATTATTTTCTTCCATTCTGAAGTCTGTCTTTTCACCTTGTCTATAGTTTCCTTCGTTATGCAAAAGCCTTATTTCTTAAATGAGGATGTAGTGTGTGCATGCTCAGTTGTGTCCAACTCTGTGAATTATGAACTATATCCTACCAGGCTCCTCCGTTCATGGCATTCTTCAGGCAAGAACCCTGGAATGGGTTGCCATTTCTTCCTCCAGGGTATCTCCCTGACTCAGTAATCAAACTGCATTTCCTGCATCTCCTACATTGGCAAGCAGATCCTTTACCACTGAGCCACTTGAGAAGCCCTCAACTGGGGATATAATATATATATATATATGTATATATATATATATATATATATATATATATTTAAGATTAAATAACTAAGCAATACAAAGTGTTTTAGGGCTTCCCTGGTAGCACAGCTGGTAAAGAATCCACCTGCAATGCAGGAGACCCCAGTTCAATTCTTGGGTCAGAAAGAGCCCTTTAAGAAGGGATAGGCGACCCACCCCAGTATTCTTGTGCTTCCCTGGTGGCTCAGGTGGTAAAGAATCTGCCTGAAATGCAGGAGACCCTGTTTCAATTTTTAGGTTTGAAAGGTCCCTTGGAGAAGGGCATGGCAACCCACTCCTGCATTCTTACTGGAGAATCCCCAGGGACAAAGGAGCCTAGTAAGAAACAGTCTATGGAGTTGCAGAGTCAGACACAATTGAATGACTAAGCATAGCACAGCATGAAGTTTTGAAAGTATTTACCATAGAAACATTCAATTTATATCTTTACAACTATCACCACCTGCACCACACTGTATGCGTATGGAAAACTGAAAATGACTTGTCCAAGAACACTACAAATTTCTGGATGTCTCATTACTAACTCTGGATCCTCGTTCACCATGCATCTTCTCAAGGTTTATGTGCACAAGTTATAATATTTAATAGACTCAACTTTATTAACAAGGGCTAAAAATTAGATGTATATTTTGCTGAAAAAAAAATGTTTGAGGACAGAATTGTCCATCTCCCAACATGCTATTATTGCTTTATAAACAGAAAGAACTAGTTTACCACTTTTCAGGTATAAATACATATATGAATAATTACCAAATTTACTAAAAGATTCATCACTTTATATTAGCTATCTAATAATATAATGTGTGATGTTTCTGTTCTACTAAGTCTAGAAAAGTGTGCTACACTAATTTTAGTGTGTACCAAGTGCATTTATATATCCTACATTTCTCTCCTCAAGGACAGACTTTGACAATGTGTTGCAATATACCAAAATTTTGAGAACGGAAAAATAAATTATAAAGTCATAATGAAATAAATGTTTCAGAATAGCTGAATCATAGCCTATGAGAGTGAAAAATATATTTATCTAAACTTTTCTTGTCATTTCTTTTTGGTTGTTCGAAGCATCTGTACATAGTCTAACAACAGGCATTGACACATTTTATTTTTCCAAGTATCTTGACAGTAATAAATTGCTTTGCTGCATAGCTGATAATTGATCCTAACTGGATGGATCCTGTTTAAATTTGATGGCATCTCTATTAAAAACCAGAATGCACTGCAAAAACTAGTGTCACTCCCAGGTTTGTGTTTGTTTTTTTGCCACTGAATTTTTAAAAAAGGTTTCAGTGAACTAAATAATACTTTAGCTATATCTTGAAATTTCAACAACACTTCTTTAAGAAAAATATGGTGTCTTGTTGTAAATGTATTAATAATATACCAAGTTTTTGATCAGTAATATAATAAAAAAAATAGATGCACTATTTTAACCCAACACATAACATTTATATTGAAACCCTTAAGATATGCTACTGCTTTGTCTACCAAAAATATTTTCTCAAAGAGATAGTTATGCATTCATCAATGGAAAATTTTAATTGAATAATAACAACAGAGGAAAAATGTTCTAGAAGAATTATCATTATATTTAGTGTTTTTTTTTTTTTTTTAATTCAACAAATGCCTTTGAGTGCTAAGTTCTGGGCATTGTTTTAGGTGTCAGGGTAGAGAGATAAAAGGATAGGGAGTAAGGCAAAAACTCTGCCTTAGACAACTCATGTTTACTGTTCCAACAGGTAGTCTTCTATTTGAGGTGGATATGGCATACATCTGAAGAAGGCAATGACATCCCACTCCAATACTTTTGCCTGGAAATTCCTACAGATGGAAGAGCCTGGTGGGCTGCAGTCCAAAGGGTGGCTAAGAGTCAGATATGACTGAAAAACTTCACTTTCACTTTTCACTTTCATGCATTGGAGAAAGAAATGGCAACCACTCCAGTGTTCTTGCATGGAGAATCCCAGAGACTGGGGAGCTTGATGGGCTGCCATCTATGGGGTCGCATAGAGTCAGACACTACTGAAGCGACTTAGCAGCAGCAGCAGCAGCATGGCATAGATCTATGTGTGTATCCATAGATCCTGAAGGCTGAATGGTTAAGAGGCAAATCTATAATAATGTGGATCATTTAAATTACTATAATTGTTTCTAAAATAACAAAATTCCAAAAATATGTTAAAATATCAGCAAATCAACAAATTTGTCAGTAGTATAAAAAAAGAAAATTTTTTTACCTTTGTTTACATTAATGTTTATTCAATATAACTTAGATTTTATCCATTTTTAATATATGAAAGTAATTAACAAGTGAAAGTCTAATTAACTAAAAAAATGGAGAATCCCAGAGACTGGGGAGCTTGATGGGCTGCCATCTATGGGGTCGCATAGAGTCAGACACTACTGAAGCGACTTAGCAGCAGCAGCAGCAGCATGGCATAGATCTATGTGTGTATCCATAGATCCTGAAGGCTGAATGGTTAAGAGGCAAATCTATAATAATGTGGATCATTTAAATTACTATAATTGTTTCTAAAATAACAAAATTCCAAAAATATGTTAAAATATCAGCAAATCAACAAATTTGTCAGTAGTATAAAAAAAGAAAATTTTTTTACCTTTGTTTACATTAATGTTTATTCAATATAACTTAGATTTTATCCATTTTTAATATATGAAAGTAATTAACAAGTGAAAGTCTAATTAACTAAAAACTAAAAATAAAAAAGTATAATGGGATTACTGATATCAAGTATGTTATACATATTTAATTTATGCTCATTTTTATCCCATTTTTATTTACTACCAGATGAAGATAAAGCAATTATATCCCTTGGAACATGCGCTTCAAATATAAGCTGAAAGTCTAAAACCATACCAAGAGTAAAACAAGTATATGAAAGAACTGGGATGGATTCAAAATGAAGATATGTAGACATGTTGTGTGTGTGTGTGTTTTTCCTGACTTTTATAAAATTATTACCTATGGTATGATGCTATAAATGAGTTATTTTACTTAGAACATTATTTTATAACTAATAAGGAAGTATATACTGTCTATTTGTGATATGCTGACCCCCAAAGATCTCTTGTGACTTCGTGGAATCTGTGACTATGCTATCCTTGCATTGCAAAAGATCTCTGCATATGTGATTAATCTAAAGAATTTGAAATGTGAAGATTTCTCTGGCTTATAGGAGAGAGTTCAATGTAATTACAAGGGTACTTATAAAAATAAGCATAGAGTCACAGCTGGAACAGGATAGATGAGGGAAGAAACAGAGGTTGGACTGATGAGAGGAAGGGGCTCCTTGTGAAGAGTGTCAGGGCTCCCCAGAAGCTAGAAAAGGCAGCTAGAAAAGACCCAGAGTCTTCAAGAGGAACACAACTCTGCCACGTCCATGATTTTATCCTGCAAGGCCCATTTCAGATTTCCGACTTTTAAAATTTGTAAGTAATAAATAAGTTAGTATTGTTAAGTCTGTAGTAATTTGTTGCAACAGTTCAGTTCAGTTCAATCACTCAGTAGTGTCTGACTCTGCGACCCCATGAACTGCAGCACATCCGGCCTCCCTATCAATCACCAGCTCCTGAAGTCTACCCAAACCCACAGCCATTGAGCTGGTGATGCCATCCAGCCATCTCATCCTCTGTT